>JAGKRY010000014.1:0-210818 GCA_020002325.1 Chrysosphaeria jannelii | reverse complement strand
TATTGGAGAAGAAGGCCCCATCAAGATTGGAGGCCGGAGGGCAAGGTTTTTGGCGTTCAGTCTTTTTAATTGTCTTAAATTATGCGTAAACTCAGTCTAAAGCTACCATCACCAAGGAAGCACCATAGGCAATAAATTTTATTAATTAAAGGCACACCCAAATCTCTCTACTATGGCAATCCATTTCGGAAACAATGAAATGGGGTGGGATAATCTGGTCGAAGACATCAAAACCCTCCGTTGCTTTAAAACCCTGGAGCTGAGTAGTATTCTAATAGACGACATGTTTTTCTACCACACATTAAGTCATTCTTCAATGTCTGATCCAGTGTTTCCCTTTCTTGAAAATTTATTTTAAAAAAATCTTCAAATCACAGATAAGGCTCTGCGTCTTCTTACCGGCCATGTACGAAATTTGAAAAATATAGAGTTGTATTTCTGTAACTTGCACCTAAAAACAATGACAGCCTTTATTGCTCAGCTTGATTATATTGAGATGCTTCTGTTCGACCTCCCTCAGGAATGTACAGAAGAAGAGTTTACCAAAATGATGGAGAGCTTCAACGACTCATCCGCTATTAAATTACAAAAGTTTCCTAATCCTCATTCTACTTTTACGTTATTGATGATGCTATTTTGTATGGTGCCATGAGATTTCCAAGATTAGAAAGGCCTTTGGGATTGACGAAGAACGAGCTGAGCAAATAGCCCAAGAACTCACTACAGTCTTCAAGCAATAGGAGGCCAGTCGATAAATTCTAGACATATTGTTTAGTTTGAGACGTGAATGTACAGTATGCTAATAAACAGGATAGGTGAACATAATAATAATAGTCCCATTCGTGCAATGTATCATAAAAGATACTATCATCTGCCTTTTTTTTCTCTAATCATCCACTAAAAATCATCTCTCCAGAGTACACACGACAGGATTCTGTATCCGAGACCATGGTGAATGTAATGGGCAAGACGTCGCTTGTAGCTCCTTGCAGCATGTTTGGATAGGCATGAAATGCGTAGCTGTAGCCATCAGAGAATCTAGGCATTGTATACACAAGCACTGGTGTCGACCACCCTCCTGTTAAGGAGTCACTGTAGCTTAGGTAGACGGAGGAATCAAAAGCCGAGGCAGAGTGCTGAAAGACCATCATGTACTTTCCATGGATTTTGCTCCACCAAATATCACCAGAATAAGGACCGTAGTGTTTCCCAAAGGCCCCTATAGTGAAGTTCATTACATTCGCCCTGCCCCCATCGTTTTTGATTGGCATTTTTTTTGTAAACTCTGTGCCATTCCAATATTCATACAATGACCTGTCCGCAAGTCTTTGAAAAAGGTCATCCTGGCTTCGCACACGTTCCACGGCAATCCGTGCCAGCTTGAGACCATTGGTTTCCGGATGGTGCTCCTCAGACACACGGCCAAAGAGGTATAGGTAGCCTAATCCATGATCTGCATACGTACAAAAAGATCCATACAAGGGCTCGCCCATGTGAAACAGACTCTTTGCAAGACGGGTTGCTTTCGGACGAAAATCGTCATCGTCCGGGTCTAGCGTGATGGCAACGGGTGTGTTATAGATAAGGTGCTCCTTTCCCTGGCGGAACAGATTACGATCTACAACCTCTGGAAAGGAAACAAGAATGTGTTCATCACTGTTGGGAATGGTAGCCATATTTTGGTTTGGCCATACCCCGGTATCACTCGGATTTTCACCATCGTCTGTCATGAAGGGAATAGCCTCGTCTGGTCCGCGGTCTGACGTGCCCGAATCTATGACCTGTGAAATACGTTGTCCAATCATGCCAATGGAGTTAGACACGAATTGGATAGTGCCTTGGCCATTACCTAAAGGCGGCGGACCATTCGTGTACATTCCATCTGCAAAGATTATGAGGTTACGGCCATGGACAGTACCCCCACCGCCACCATCACGGTATTCGTGTGGGAAGTTGGAGACTTGGAGCCCGAGTTCTTTTACATATACTGACCCTATACCATCTACAATGACAGGGTCTGTTACCCGCCAACCCGGTCCGTTTTTAGGGAGATGGGGATGGTCAGCGCGTAGGAAGCCTTTGACCTTTTTCTTTATACTTTTCAAATGCTCCATGTCTTGGTCTGTGTCTGGTAGTTGTTGTTGTGACAGTTTCAATGAGACAATAGAGTCACCATACAGTGGAGCTTGCACTGTGTGAGCAATACGATGATGGGGAGAGAGTGCGGCTACGTGATGAATGAGAACGAGAACAATGAAGCACGCAGTGCAGATCATCCTCTTAGGGAGGGCGCTGTTAAGATGGCAATAATGAATACTAGCTGTAGATCGTGAAGAAGCAGCTGTGAGACAGGTTTTAGCGTACGATACATGCAATGTACTACGTATTATGGTGATCGTTGAAGAAGTGCATAATGATGGCGAACAAAAAAGTGTATTTGATCCAAAAAGGTAGAAAAAAGAGAGAAAAGAAGGAGAAGAAGAAGAAAATGAGAAAACATTATATGGGACTTTGCGGAGGACTGCGGATGTTAAAGTCTTTGCTCCCTGTTCGTCGCAATGCTTGTGACATGGTTTCGATTGAGATAGTTGAGGCCATGGGTTTTCGAAGGTCGAACCCCTTGAGAGACCCGTTTTTGCTCATGGGCGGACTTGGCGTAAGCCGCTCCGTGGCTTCGGCAATGGTTGGAGATCGGACAGGCGAGGAAAGACCGCTGTGGAGGGTGCTGCTGGGACTGCTCATCTGCTGCTGCTGCTCCACGAGAACGACATCGGCAAACGATATGAAGCTGAGCCGTCGAATGTCTGGTGAGTCAAAAAGCCCGTAGATGGACTGATTGTCGTCGATGGACATTCGGCTGGCGGCTTCATCCGCCCAGTCGCTGCTTCGACAAGGCGACCGAGATACAATTTCAATGGCATCAGGATGAAGTTGGCGGTCCGTAATGGCTTCGGAGGAAGCGTCCAGGACAGAGGGAATGTATTTTTCAGTGGCAATATGTGATGGGATGGCTGGTGAGCTGCATGTAAAACTGCTCGTTTCCTGCACGTCTCGTTCAAAGATTTGCGAGCTTGCGGGCGATAGCATTCGTGTTGACCTGGGCGACGAGGCTACTGTGACGAGGCTTTGCAACGGCGATGCCATTTCCTTTTCAATATGCAGGGTTGGCATCGGCTTTGTGGTTTTTTCCGGGGTTTCCGATTTTACCTTGATCTTTTCCACAGCGACACTCTTTTTGGCTAAGCCAAAGATGGAACGCAACCTCTGCTTCTTGTCCTCCGCAACTGTCGAGTCTTTTGTGGCCATTGTCTTTTCTTTTTTCTTTCTTCCCCACGTTCTTTGGCAAAGGGAATGACGTCTCTTATAAGCTCCTAGAGGAATTTTTTTTGGAGGAATGAGAATGAAATTATAGGGCGAAAAAAAATCCAAAAATGCCAGTCAACTTTAAAAAAGGGCCGACGGTTGATGCTTTCGTCAAGGAATGTAAGCTTTCCTTTTCTTCTTCTTCGTCCTCTTTCTTTCTTTTTTTCCTCCACGGCTTACACTTGAGCGTTCACGAGGAAGAGAAAAAAAGAGATTTGAAAATAAAGAGGTAGAGAAAAAAGAGAGGGAGAGCCACAAAGGATTCGGAAACTAAAAGAGAAGCTAATACTCTGTTAACCTCCCGATTTTTTACTTTTCTGCAGCTTGTTTACACTTTACACGGACAGTTGCAGACGTACCCTGTCGACAGTACATTGATGAACATAAAAAAAGCATTCACTGCAAGTGCTATTTTTATTAATTTTATTTATAAAAAGTGTAAAACGTTGAATCGAAGCATTGCCTCATCCGGATTTCTCGTGACGTGTCCCCGGGGCTTTTTGTTTACTCATAAGCAGCGTACCTGTAAGAACTAGGAAAGAAGCCCCGCCATCGCAACAAGATGACCGCCACCAACTGTGGACGACATCATGTGCTATTTTCAAGGGGAACCCCTATCAAGACACTTTATTGGCTGTTCCCAAAACCACATTCATCTCAAAGTAGCAAGCGAAAGTTACCTGTCAGGGTACCACAAGGTGTTTTGGCCACCGAAAAAGAAGTACTGCAAAGGGAAAGAGAAAGAGAAAGGGGAATGGGAAATCTCTTGCTGATTTTCGTCACGAGCTCCTGCCATTCCAGTGACAAGGGTAGCTGATGAAAACGTCCAAGTGATTTCTCATCAAACAAAAAAAGATTTTCGATGACGAAAAGTGGATACATGATCGACGGAAAAGACGATGCAAGTGCGGTACAAAAATGGAGCTTGTCATGCGTGCTGTTTCAAGTCAGCATCACCAGACTGGGATTCCCACATGATAAAAAAAAGTATTTCAGGGTTTTTATTTTGTTTTTTTCAGCACCCGTATGAACAGGCCGAGTGCGTTTTTTAGCGTATTACATAAAGTGTACAAAAAGCGCCACTATACGCCGGTTCCAGGGAACGCCTGACTTTTGCTGAGGACAACAATGCCACGCTCGTGATGGATATAGCCCTTCATGAGATTCTTCGCTTAGTATAAATAACAAAAGATGAAAAAAAAGAAATCATACCTTGTAAATCATGTTGGCGAGGTAGCATTCCACCTCGTCAATGTCCAAGTTGCCCTGGCCCTTGAGCTTCACGGCGGCAGAAAAGTCAGTTACGAGCACGCGGGTCTTTCGCAATGGAGGCTTGGTTGGGTCTGTTGCCTCTTCAAACCCACCAGCGATAAACACCATTCGGAAGAGATTGCGTAGCGCAATGTCCCTGCCGCGCTCCAGCGTGAGATAGATGCGCAGCTTAATAAACGCCTCTTCATTCTCTTGCAAAGCGGCGTCAAACGCCTTCAAATCGCCCTGTTTGATGGCTCTTGCTAGAGGGCAGAAGAGGGTCTGTAGCTGCGGGTAGGGGGCCAGGAGCTCATCGCTCGGCAGCAAATGCGTGACGATGAGATGGCAGGGGATGAGATAGGTGAGAATTTGCCTATTGTCAGCCACCGTCTTGGTACGCCACGGTCTCCTCACTCTTTATTGCGGGTGGCATCCTTGTGGCACAGTTTCCACGCATGCGTCAGGTAGCCGTCGGCCTCTTCGTAGTTTTCCTCTAGGAAATAGACAATACCTGCGTAGTACTTGAACGTGACTTGCTGCGACTTGGGGAACTGGGAAATGTCTGGGATGTCGCCATCGTACGCCTTGAGTGTCTTTAGCAGGTTCCGCGACAAATTGGCCGAGTTGAGCTTGAAATATGTCTTGAAGAGCAGGTTGATGAGGCCGTAGATGCCCCATTTGCGTGACTGGCTTAATTCCGTCGCACGGTCGCTGAGACACAGCTGGAAGAGCTTGTTGAGAAGGCGGGAGCAGTCCTCCAGCAGCTTGTTCCTCTCGCTATCGGGATCAGCGTCTTCCTGCAGAACATCGCCCTCAAATGGCGACAGAACAGCCCGTTCTTCGTCAGCCCGTGCAGCTGCTATGCGCAGATAGTTTCCGACCGTGTAGAGACACGGGACTGTCCACGACGCAAAGCCATGTTGGATGTACGCCCGGTGGAGGGCATTGCAGAGCTCCTTCCAGGCCTCGTATACGGCTGTCCACGACTAAACATTAGCCTGCTGCTCCCTCTCGTGCTCCACACACAGCCTCTTTCCTTCTCCCCTCCAGGGCCAGAATGCTCCCAAGGGCCTTCCAGTAGCAAAAGTACACCTCTACCCAGCCCTGCACCTCTTTTCGGGACATTCTGCTGGCATGTGCCTGTATCTTTCGTTCGATTGTGCCTCTGGCGTCGTGAAGAGGCGCGCCGTTTCGCACGTTCACAAGATAGAGTGGCTGGCCCGCCGGGTTTAGCGGCCGCAGCGTCGTGGCAAGGAGCGTGCCATCTTTCTGGTGCACAGCTGCACTAAATGTCCGCAATAGTTCGTCCATTGCTGAAACCATCCAGGGACCAGCAGCGCCCCACTATTACATCGCACTTGTACACTGTCTTGTACCTGCAACGCGTCGCGTCGCATCACGTCATATTACTCAGCAGCCTTCAAAAGACGATGACTAAGGTGATTGCTTAGTGATTTCTCGGGGCGAGGATAATCCGGCGCACAATTTTTGGCCCGAAAACTGCGGGGCAGGTGTGCGGATTGGCCAATGGGCAGCAGTTAAGGGCTGGGCTTTTTAAAAGTAAAACTGGGGCCCATCACTCGCAAATTTTGACGCTGTTCTCGAACTGACTGAATTTTCGTCGACACCAAATCGCCAAGTCGAAAGCAAACTTCAAGGTACGCAGTCTGACGGCATCTCCCGCGACAACGTTATACTAACACCATCAAGATGGGTAAGGACCTTTTTTTATTTTCGAGGCAAAAGTGCAATTGGAACCAGTCGAGAAAGGGGAAAGGAGAATGGAGAAAGAAGAAGAGACGAGAGACGACAACCAGGCGCATAGTGCATGCGAAGGCGACGCGCCGAGCGGCGGCTACGACGGCGAGAGACTCGACTGGATGGATGCTGTGCCGAATCTAGAGGACGATTACTGACGTGCCCAGGCCGTCTTCAGGAATACCAGGTTATTGGTCGCCACTTGCCCACCGAGGCCAACCCCACGCCTGCGCTGTACCGCATGCGGATCTTTGCTCCCAACACGGTTGTTGCCAAGTCTCGCTACTGGTACTTCCTTCGTGGACTGAAGAAGGTCAAGAAGGCCACAGGCCAGATTGTGACCGTCAACAAGGTGCGTTTTCTTACAAACAGTCTACCGGTCCCCCTGAGCACCGTCCTGACGAGCAGATCGCCGAGAAGCACCCCCTGAAGGTCAAGAACTTTGGCATCTGGCTGCGCTACGACTCGCGCTCCGGCACTCACAACATGTACAAGGAGTACCGTGAGCTCTCCAGAACCGCTGCTGTCGAGGCCCTGTACTCCGACATGGCTGCCCGCCACCGTGCCCGCTTCCGGTCGATCCACATCCTCCGTGTCTCGGAGATTGAGAAAACCGACGACATCAAGCGTCCCTACATCAAGCAGCTTGTCGCCAAGGACCTGTCCTTCCCTCTGCCCCACCGTGCCCCCAAGATCTCCACCAAGAAGATCTTCAGCGCCACCCGCCCTAGCACCTTTGCGTAGATGTTTTTTTATTGGCCACCTCATCTTTCGGTTTATTGTAGGGTTGGACTATGCTAAAATGGGAAAAAAGTGAAAGCGTCATGATCATAAGTCTCCGCCGTAAAGTCTGTTTCGTTCTATGTCTGTCCTGTCCCCAAGTCTGTCTCTATCTCCAAACCAAAGCAAAGCTTGCATTGCAGTATGTAAGTGGCTTTGTGTAAGCTATCGTTTTGTATCTCCAGTACTTTATCCATTTGCCTCGGCCAATGAGTCTTCGCACCTCAAACCTTTTGAGCATGCAATAAGTGAGACTCTTAAATGATAAAAGGACCTTCTTTCCTTGTCTTCGTAGTCTCTTTAGAGTATGTCTCTTCTTTCCACTGAAGAAGGTGACTGGGTCACCGTCCTCGTTGCCCAGCCTGTTTTCCCGCCCAATAACGAGCGAACTCCCTTTGAAACGGAGCATTTAATCCTTCGGCCACCTGTTGCCGAGGACATCACGGCTCTCCATGAAATGCGGACACAGCCAGAGGTCATGGCCAACTCTGCCCGTGGTCTTGTAGACGATGACGTCGAATTTACCATGGGAAGACTCACGCCTTTTCTTCCACCTAATGATACAATCTGCTTTCAGCACGTCATTGTACTAAAAGAAGCAGGCGACAACCGGCTTATTGGCTTTGGTGGCATCTACAATGCCAACAGCTCTATGGGCTGGCCAGAGCTGGGCTACATGCTTAAATATGAACATTGGGGCAAAGGCTATGCTACCGAGTTTATCCATGCATTTGTGCAGCTCTATGCTGCCCTCCAACGTCCCAGTACGCCTGTCCGTCTGCGGGTGAAGCGGCAAACACTCCCCGAAAGGGACGACTTTGACGAGGCCCATACGCCGATTGTCAAGGACACTGTCGTATCCATTGTTGCCCGTGAGAATACGGGAAGCCAAAAGGTCATCCGAAAAGGCGGTTTCCAACCATTTTACTCAGAATGGGTCCCTATTGCCACAAAGTCAGAGGAAAACGAGCTTCTTGATTTCTTTAAGCGATCTTTTCTATAACCACAACGAACCATCCAACCACATTTACTTTTCACATCTAGAATGAATACCTACTACATATGTATAATAAAAAAGTATGGTTCTGTTTGACTAAACGTCGTATTATTGCTTCATGTGCAGTAAGATCTTACCATTTCTTACCGTCTTACATACATCTACATCCATGCCTCTCAATTTTCTCTTTTCACTTCTCCCCATTTCCTCAAGGCTTCCTCTTCAGCGCTGTCAAGGTGCCACTAGGCTCCTCACAACTCCCTCCCCTCATGCCAACGAAAGCGCATATTCAATGACTGTAGTTTCATGTAAAATGCTTTTCTTGCGTTATTTTTGCTCTTTCGTTTCAAATGTATCGTTTCGCTAGAAATTCGAGTATCCATCCACTGTCTCGAGAATCTTACACAAAATGTGCCATGTGAGTCGTCAATGCTGACTTTTTTTGGTTTTTTTTTCTTTTCGTTTCTTTTTATAGTCTGGCAGTGAAATTTTTATATCCTTTATGTACATCAAATTGCCCTCCTCTTTCCGATTGTACTCTCTTTTTGCTCTTTTACTGTTGCATCTCGTTCTATAATCTTCAAAAAAGCGGCAAAGGGTATCCGAATCAAAATGCCGACTTCGTACGAGTATCTCTATGAAATCGATAAAACGCCTACACATACCTTTTCATCATTTCTCCGCTCTATGGCATATCATATTGTGAGTCCTCTCATTTACGCTGTTCAAGGCTGACAGAAAAAAGACTGATAATGTTGGCGACACGAATGATAAATCACTGTCTCCGAAAAAGATGCTGGCCTTTTACCAGTCTCTCGGTGTACATGATTATGACAGTATGTTTCCTTCCATGTGAGACACTTGGCTAATATGCAGATTTCTTTGAAAGTTCCCATAACCACACCATGGCTACAATATGGCAAGTTACGGGATGCCAGTATAATCTTCTAGCCTCAGATGACGACGTGACCGAGCCGAGTGTTCCTTCTCTCACCACCCGTGGGTTTATTCGATGGCAGGCTCTCCAGACGCTCCTATCACCAGCCATCCACAAGCCCCTTCTACAGAGGGTAGCTAGGGAATGGGATCTGCATGATGCAGAAACCGGCGCTTCTTTTCCCAGAGAACTACCAAGTCACTGTCTCCCGGATGATCCAGACCACGATGTAGATGACTGGTATGAAGACTGCAAGCAACGCCTTTACAATCTCGCAGATGAGCAGTCAGAGACTTCGAGGCCTATATATAGGGAATCAAAGCAACGTCGTGGCGAGGCTCGTGGTCATGTGCGTCCCCATCATCGTGAACCGTCAGAGAGCCGTCGAAAGAGAAGCACCAGCCCATTTTCCTCAGAAGGCAGTGTTAAGCAAACCATTTACCGAAGATATACACCAAAGTTTGCGGCAGGCGCTGCCGCACTCGTAGCTACAGCCGCCGCCGCAACATTTGCTCACAAAACCGTCGGGAAAAGCCGCTCAAAGAACCACAAGCGTACTGAGGCACTCCCAGATTCCTATTCCGGAAATGCAAAGGAGTATGAAAAGCACCAAAGGTCACCCGAATACTCTACGGAAAGCGATTATGAATCGGATCGAAGACGACCCTATAGCCATGTTGTACCTAATGACCTCAAGTATCGACCACACCACAGCTATCCCAGCCAGTCTAATCAAAGTAAACGGGTCCTGTCACCAGGCGGCTACGTAGAAAGAAAGCCTGTGAAAAAAGAAGTTGCGTCACGCTCTACACGGGACCGAAGAGAAGCCCCTTCGCGCTATTATGGATCCATTTACGAGGTATATCCAACGCCTCTAGCAAGTCCTGATGGACCAAGAATCAGCACGACCGTGTACAAACCTGCGAGATATGACGCACGAGATCGGTATTACGATGGCTATAGTTCGGGACCAGATTATCGGCTCAAGTCGAAGCGGCATGACCGAGATTATGAACGTTATCCACGAGATGAAGACCACCGACGGGAAAAGATGGGACATTCGCAATATCCCGAATTCTATACACTCCGTCGAGACGCTCCAAAAGAGCAGCCTAGAAGCTCCGTAGGGACTGCTCCTCGTAGCAGCGATCGTGAACCAAGACGAAAAAGATAGCCTTTTTAATTCAAATTTTTAATTCATCTTTCATAGAGTAATGCTTCTTAAGTGTTTATTGAGTCTAAAAGATACCAAAATACAAAGGGTAGCATGGCACTTACCATCTATCACCGTTGCCTCTACCAGCGTCTCCTATGGTACTCAACCTGCTGCAACCTATTTTTTCTCCTGTTCATTGTTGACTCCATACAAAAAAAATTACTTGTTAGACTGCTTCAGTCATATTGGAAAGTTTCTTTTCTTTGGTGCATGCTTAGCACATTCATTTTGCTTCGGGCTTCATTTTTCACCTCAATATAATAAATACAACTGCTGCAGCTTGAAGTTTGCAGCATTAAAAAAGTTACCATTGAGAATTGTTCGTCGTTGGTTATCAAGCAAAAAAAAAAGATATTGGATTGATATTAGATACGACATTGTTACTCTCTACTATTCCTTAGAATTTCGAAGAGTCTTGAGAGAACCATGAAGCGTCCATCCATTGATGAACTGGTATATAAAGCCATGTTTCCCCGGCCAAAGTCGTCCGACCCTGCCAATTTCCATACTTTTCTGACAAGGCATCTTGTGATTGAAGTGCGGCAAGAGGTTCATTCCTATTTTGGCCATCTTGATACGCCAGAAGCAAAGTATCCAGGGTTGGACTACTCTCAAAAAAACCATCGACAGCGGCTCAGCCGGTGGCCATGGCACCGTAGGCTGTTTCGTGCTTTTGACAGTCTTGAGCTGACAGAATATGAGATTGACCAACTAGCACGATGGGAGGGTACACGCTGGGCCAAAGAACGTTACCAAAAGGACCAAAACATTGTCATTTCGGATTCGTCTGCAGATGGTATCCCTGATTGTAGGCATTATTGGAATAATTTCTATACTGAACATTGCCTCCCACTTGATTCATGCGACACATCTGATGGCACTTGCGAAGAAACGCCAAAGGGTTTATCGAGAAAGGTTCTCTTGTGGAAGGACAATGTACAGGATAAAGAAGATTTTGATGGATCAAAGTCTGTTGTGCTGAGCGAAGGGGATAGAACAGAAGGAATGGTGGACGAAATTGCGGTTAATAAGGAAAATGAAGACTACCAAGGTCAGGCACTCTCTAGAAGAGGCATCTTTGAGGAGGATGACCTTGAGCAGTGGCTAAAGACTACGTTTGATGACGGGTCGATTGATTCGACGGCAGAAGACAGACTGCAGCTTTTACGTTCGCCATTACCTTTGCAAACAGAGTATGATAGTCTAGACGGGCGGGTGCCCAGAGTCATTGTAGCCGTGCCCCACCATGTAGGGGTGCAGTATGAGCCATGGGCATTGGAGACTATGGAGGATGGGCAGCGAGAGCTGGCGAATGAGAGCATGGTAGATTAATGCATTGGTAGCCTGCATAAAATGCATAACCGCCTTATGTAATAATTTGTTCGAGGTACATCTGCCGTACTTAGAGCCCAGGACAGCTTGCGACACGATCGCACCTTCCTTTGGCAGTCCTTGCAACTCGCCACCGAAGAGGTTTTGATTTCGTAATCAATACGCGAACAGCACCACATGGACGCGAGTTTACAAGAGCTTTGGAACACTGCGTCGAGCAGCCCTTTTGTCCCGGTTGTAGCAAAGAGTAGCCAATTGACAGTCGCCTTTTCGCTTCTCGCCATTGGGATTTCTCTATCGGGGGGCTTTTTATTGCGTATGCACTTTTAAAAAATGGCGAAAAGAGTGACATAACTAATGGAAAACAGAGAGATCGCTAGCGAATATAGTTGTTCTTGGTGTTCCGGCTTCGCTGGCCATTGGGTAGGTGGGTTGTGGGTGGTGAACAGGGTTTGCTGACACAGTTGTAGGCTTGGCGTTGTATATATGTTTTGTGCTGTTGGAGTATACGTATAAAAGAGACATTTACATTATATAAACAAAGAAAAAAGAAAAAAGAAAAAAAAATAGCGATGGAGGGGGAGCAGGAAGAGGCCCTGTTTGAGGCCATGGCGACGTCGACGCGGTCAATGTATCAGCTGCTCAATACGATTTGTTTTGGCGGAATGAACAGGGTGCATATTGAGATTACGGACGAGGGCATCAAGTTTATAGCAGACAAGTCGAGGGTGGTGCAAGGTAGGCAAGGGAACTGCCAGCGAAGAGGAGCTAATGGAAAGGCATTGCCCATTTGCGGACAAATCTATTTGCACAGTATAATGTTCGGCTGGAGGAAGGCGCCCGGGACCGGTTGATCTTCCAGATATCGCTGCCGGCCTTTTTGGAGACACTCAAGATTTTTGGGTTGACGCGGCAGAGGCGGGATGTGCGCAGAGACGGCAAGAAGGAGGACAAGAAGGACTTTGGCAGCCAGTTGAATGTGCCGGGGACGTGCCGCCTTCGTTATGCAACGTATGGGGCGCCTTTTGGGATCCAAATGGAAGAGGGTAAGGTAAAGACAACGTGTGATTTATCCACATATGTTCCCGAGGAGCTGGAAGCGATCCGTTTTGACCGGAACGACCTGGCCTTTAAGCTCATCATGTACCCCTCCCACCTGGCGGATGCCCTGGATGAGCTATATATGATGAAGCCCACACACCTTGTGATTACAGTGACACACGGTGAGCCCTGTCTTCGACTGTCTGGACATGGCAACATGGGGCAATCCCACGTTGATTTTTCGGGTAAAAGCGACTTGTTTGAGACGAAGACGGTGCATGCGCCATGGTCACAACGCTTTCCCTATGACAAAATCCGGCTGGCCATTGAGGCCATGCGATTGGCAAATAAAATTAGCATCCGAGGCGACCGGCAGGGGTCGTTGGACCTTCAACTCATGGTTGAGGTAGACGGTCCGAATGGTCTGGCAGGCACAACGGCTTCGGGTGCGCTTGGGACACAGTGGCTACGCTTTACCTATTTGCCCATGGCTCAGGACGATGAAGAGGAAGACACGGAGGAGGAGGAGGAGGAAAATATGTTTGTAACACAATCCCAATGAGTTTCAGCCCTCGATAATAACAAAAAAATAAAAATAAAAAAAAAGCCATGCGGAGCCATGCAAAACGCCACTTCGCTTCTTTTCAGAATGTCTCTTTTTCATCATTCCATTTTTTTAAAATGGCTTTTTGCTACAAAAAAAGAAAAGAAAATACAATGAAAATGAGGGGGTGAAATATGGTAACATTCCTCGCCATGGCCGGTAACCGCCCTCTTCTTTTGTTTCTTTTGTTATCAAGGACTGGAATGATATTGGGCTGGCATGCTAGTGCTGCCTTCTAGAAGTGCAACATGAATCAAATGGGCTGGAGCGGGGGGTCTTGAAGAGGCAAGAAACAAAGACAGAGGAGGTGGCGAAACAGGCGGCACCGACAACGTGGGAAAGCACACGCATGAAGACGGGATATTTCACCACATCCAATCGTTCGCTTGATGTTGCCCAAAATAATTATGCACAATGTAGTGCGGCGCGGCAAAGGCGAATGAGGCTGGCTTTCACTTTATTTTTTTGTTCTTTTTCTTCATCATTTTCTTTTCTTGTTTTCTTGTGTGTAAAAAAATAGTTTAAATGGAGGACATAGCCCACTCGAATGGTACAGCAAAAAAAAGTGCAAAGATTTTTTTCATCTCATTCTACAATGTCATCTGCAGGTTCAGAAAGTTCCTTTAAGAACGGTATTCGTTACCTGAAAAAGATGCTCAAGAGATCACGCCCGGAAAAGAGGAAGCCTGCCCATGAGATGTCCCCTAAGCCACAGGATGCCTTACAAAAGGATCATCATGAAGAACGTGCCCAATATGCAACTCGGAGCAGTGCTCAAAATAGTATTCTTGGGGGCATCCGTGTTGGTATTCGGGACAATGTAAACCATCGCACCTCTCTGTCCTCCTTGATGTCGTCTTCATCGTCAGAGGCGAGATCCATCAAAGACCCCTTTGACGACCATTTCCAAGTACGGACCAGTCGGCGCCAGCGTCTTAGCCGATTCTTGAACATTCGAAAATCGTACTATAGCACGATTTCACAAGACTCTGACACCGAGTATGAGTCTGATGAGTCTGATGATAACATTGATATTTTCACGGGCCTGCCCTTGGACATGAGCGAGCGCGACTGCGAGCTTCTCTACCAGCAATACCAAGCTCGCTTGCAAGAACAAAAGCTGGCCCAGGAAATGCCCCTTGTGTCTATACAGCCATCACCAACAACAAATCGAATGCGGATATACGAACAAGAAAACAGATATGGCCTGGATCAGCACATTGAAGAATGGTGGGCAGCACTATAACCTTTTTCTTTTTTTATTTCTGATCTGATTATATCAACCACAATCTCTGTTCTTTTCTTTTTCCTTTGTTCTATATTCTCCGAGAAAAGCTTTGAGAGCCACACGTTTCTTACCTTTTTATCTTTCCTTTGTCATGATTATGTAGAGATGATAATGAATCCGACCTTTTTTCTTTCTTTTGTCACCATGAAAGAGATCGCTACAACCTACCACTGCCTGGCTTACTTTTTACCACATACTGAGACTCCATCTGCTTGAAAAAAGGTCAGCATCGACGTATGTCAGACAGTAAGCTTGAGGTACGTTGATCGTGTACCTGCAAAACTCGATGAAAACATCACCAATAAGTCGTGTAAGATGAAAAAAAAAACGTGTCGATGCAGTAAGACTCTCGATCGGAGCCCAGGATTCTAGGTGTTTGGAAACGAAAAAAGGAAGGTTGAGTGGGTGTAAGCTGCGGGAGTGACGGGCATCATGCGGATGAGATTGCGGAGGGGGGCCTTAGTGTTTTGGTATCCATAAGAGCCATCTTTCCTGTCATACCGGACCGGCACTGCACGGCAAAATTTGCATGGATCGGCTAATTGCCAAACCCATCGAATAGAGGTAAGAAAAAAAGAAAAAGGCCATCGGCACTTGTGCCATCTAGAATGAAACAAGATGAGAGTGTAAGCCGTGCTAAACGGTGTTGATGACAGTTTTTCGAGGCAACGTTGCGTTGATCACATAAACAATGATGAATAGTTTTGACATTGCAAATGCTTCATGACAACATAAAATGTCTCAAGACAATGAAAGAATGCCACGTTTCCATGGTTCTTTCTTTGCGAAAGATGGTCGTAGATCATGAGATGACATCTTCTTTCGAGAATCTTTCCCGCTTCACTTTAAAAAGTGACAAGTTGCGCAGTGCGCGCAAAGCTTCCTAAAAAAGATGCGATTGAGGTCCCATCACTTTCAATGCCGTTGCGCCTCGTGGCATACGAAAGACGCCGGAAAGGGTAGTCGTCTTTGTTCCAGCAGTTGTAGAAAAAACCAAGACGCACTCGACTTTATCAATGATGACTAGAAAGTATCAACCATAGCCCCTAGAAGCGCATGAAAGCGCTGAACAATACTAAAAGTGGATAGCGGCTGTCAAGTGTCAAAGAAAAAAAGGGCGATGATGAAATGTCGAGGTAAGAAACGAGCATGTTAAGAATGGCGCATCGCCACCTTTTAAAACTGCTTTTCCCTTGTCATGTCAAAATTTGACAAAAAAAGGAGAGAAATTGTCGTTGCAAGCACAGAGCAAAACCTTGCCCTCTGAATCAGTACATGTATTTTGACGATCTCGACAGAGAGATTGCCTTGCCCATCATTGCCCTTTGCCATCCAGACAAAACTTGAAGGCTCCGTCCTCCGTCCTTCCCAAAAAAAGAACAAATCACACGCCCACTTTCGCAAGCGACCTCGAGTCCTCGATGTTACCGAGGAAACTGCAAAAGGGAGTAAAAAAAGAAAGCACACTAGCGGCGAAATGTCTGACGAACCGTGTCTGACGCCAAAACTGGCGCCAGAAAACGTTGTGGGCGACTCATTCCTAGCTCCGTCTTCTCCCACTTTTACGCGCCCACGCCCCGTACCCCTGCCACTAGTGGTACAATTAACGTCAATAGCAGGGGACCCATCGCCAATGATACCTCGACCAAATCCACCAATATCAATATCGCCAACCCCAGACTCTTCCCGTAGAAAACATAGTCTTTTCCCAAAATTCTTTCAACCTTCACATTTTGACTTTCGACCTGATTTTCACATTGCCAAAATGAACCGAATTCAGGGAAAGCTCGCCAAAAAGGCGCATAGGAGAGAGCAATCCATTGTCGGTCATCGAGGCAGCTATTTCGAAACCGACAACAACTCACGATGGCTTCTCCCCAACAATGTCTCTAATCTCTTCAATGGTCAACTCTTCCAGAAAATGGAGGTGGCCGAGACACTGCCTATTGAACAGCTAAAAGCTATCCGGAAATGTCAGAACCTAGGCCTCAAGCATATGGCCGACCGAGAGGAAAAGGAAAACCGGAAACGAGCACAATGGGAACAAAAGAAGCGAGAAGAGGAAGGTGCCTCAATTGCAGTTCTCTTTCACAACACAATCGAAGAGGAGCAAGCACGATTACGGAAAGATCTCTTGGATGCTGAGACCCGTTTGATCAAGGACATTGGCACTCTTCCTGACTGCTTCCTACCGCCCGTGGAAAACCCACCCATTCAAATCAAGAAGATTGCCTCCTTCCAATTGCCACTGCCTGAGCCGCTCAATGCTCTTACCATCCAACTACGACCACCACCAAAAAAGGCACTGCCCACCATCCCCACAGCAAAAAGGACATCTAATGCCTACGACCTCTTCCCCGAATTGGATCCTCGAATATCGACCATGCTGTCATCAGAGGAGGAGGAGGCGTATTTTGCCGCACAAAAGGTGCAGGTGCAACGCCGTCGAGAGCTGTCAAAGAAGGCACGCAAGCTACGAAAGGCCAAGGCGCCTGTGCGTGACCACGACACCTATGTGTATCTCGATGCCACAAACTACACAATGGTAGGCGCTGCCTTCCGTCAGGGGCCTATCCGTCTGAGCCGCCAACACCCATTTGAAAAGATGCAGCGAAATCTTCAGTGTGGCCCTGGTTTCGAGAACGATGCTCTCGACTGGACGGCCTTCCAAATGGCCATTTTGGGTGGTGCCGGCGACTTCTTTGTCGATGATGTCGACACTGGCATGAACACTGAGATTGACCATGATGAGGCGGATGAGCTGGCCGAGTGGTTTGATGAATTTGGCTTTGCCGAGGAGCGACTCTTTACACAATGGGATGATATTCGTGAGCGAAAAGAGGAGCATGCTCGCAAATCGGCACAGCTTCAGCATTCGAGCCGAGAGTTTTCTACAATGGGCAGCTCTTTTGGCAGCTCTGTTCGGTGCTCGATGGAAACGTATCCATGCAAGGAGAACAAGTGGAGTGGTGTCTGGGATACCAACTGGGACGACACTCGTCGCCGCAATGGGGCGAGTCCGGATACATTGGATATGCCAGAGACACGAACACCGCCACCCTTCCAAACGATGCATCCACCACAGCCAAGTGTCCTCAAGGATCATTCATTTACACAATCCTATGGCTACTTGGGACTTGCTTTCGACCATCGCCCGGAGGAGTCACTTGGTTCTTCCTTTGACGACATGCCTTATTACGATATTACACCTCATCTCGAGATGAAGCCGTCCTTGTTTGAAGACCGCCGCGACAGTTACTCTAGTGATGCTAGCTACGACAGTATGCCATCAAGTCCCATGCCAGATTTGGTGACGACTCGTGGTGTTGATGGAAAGGAATATGTCACGCCCATGGCATCGAACCTAGGTTCAGATTTGGGTGACTTTTTACGATGGGAAACACAAAATGTGTATGCTGTGCAATGATTTTTTTCACTTCTTCTTCGACCAGTTTTTTTACTCTACTTCTTTTCACAAACTTTTGATCTTTTTTGATCTTTCTTCTTCATTCTTGTATTTTTTTACCATACCCTTTTTTTAACAATCTTTTTACGGAACTTTTTGGAGTTGGGGCTTTATGAAATGATGATACACATATTGAGCGCTGAATTTTACGATGCAATTTTTGATTTTTTTTGAATATACACTTTTTTCCGTCAAAAAGCCTGCTCATAAAGTTAAACAAAATTGGTACATATGCTGGCGGAAATGAAGGAAAGAAAAAAAAAGAGATGGCTGGTTCACCCTTCCGCGCGTCCCTTTTTTCAATCCATAAGACAGACGCCTTTTCAAAAAAAAACGAGCGGCTTTCGGCGCTTATGGCATGCGTTCGCCATCATTCAACATCATAGCTTTTCTATTTTTTTCTCTTTACGCGGGATCGTCTTGAGTATGGATGGGTGGCAGGTAAAGAGACATTCATGTGCCTTGACAAATTGTTACTAATTTTGACGCCAGAAAAAAACTCTCTCAAGCATGATGATGGAATGGAGACGCTGAGAGGATGCCGCGGAAGGATACCAATTTGAATATTGGAGGCCTATGGGGGGAGTCGTCCCCCCTGGTTTGAAACGGCAACTCGGTTTAATTTTCTTGATGAAGAAAAAAATAACAAACTACAGACAGTAAAACCAGTAGCATTTATGCCAATGTAAAAAAAAAAGAAGAACTTGAAATTGATGAATGTTTCATTTATCAACGGCAATTTTGATCAATAATGTAGAAAAAGAATAAAGAGAAGAATAAAAAGAAGAAGAAGAGGAAGAAGATATTGCCTTTGGGCTGTTTACACTTTTTCTCCCCTCCACCCTCCTTCTCACAAATTGAAATTGATCAATTGATAGGATTCAGGAGAATGTCAAAGCAAAGCAAAAAAAGGTGCACCGATCCCACGAGTACCGGTGTTTATGAACCAAAAAAGACCGGACCATCACGATGAAGATTTGAAGCCACAGTGTCTTTTTTGTCGTTTCTTTTTCTTTTTCCTCCTCCTTCTCAAACAAGCCGGAGGTCGGATGGGAGACGATCCGTCTCTTCCATTCATGGCATGGCGAGACGACCATTGATGGTGTCGCCTAATTAAGGTTTTTTTTGGCACTAAGGTATATCTTGCATACGCCAATGCATAACGTGCATCCACCATCTCCAAGCTATCAAAAAAAGATCCCATAAATAGAACGAGTCTATATCACGTGTTTATTCAGCCATTTTTGTCCAAGCCTCCATTAGGAATTTGATCGGTAGAGTGCATGGATAAAAAAATTAAAACAAGATGAAATTGGATAAAATAACGCCATCAATTCAGCGTTTTTTAATCTTTTCAGATGCAACAAATTGACGTTTTGACGTAGCATGCACTTCTATCATGACCCACAAAATGTGGTTCTCATTTCCAAAAAGACTCGAAAAAAAAAGAAGCGGTCAAAGCATTTCGAGGCATCACTAATTTTTTTTTTTTTTGCAAAAGAATTCATTGATGATTTTTGGTTCGATATTTGTTATTTTTAGACTATAGACGACCTTTTGCCTCAGTTTCCAAGTAAGAATCGGCTATGCAAAGGACATCATCTCACCGCGGCGGGTGTAGGTAAGAAAGATAAGACGGCACATTCCATGTTCCTCAATCAAATTCGAAAGACTGATGTTATCATGGGTTTTGTGGGCCGCCCCTCTTTTCTTTTCTTTTTCTTTTCTGATCAGGGTTCATTTATTTGCTCCATCCAAAAATCAAAAATGACATCTGACCTGCATGTCCTCTGAAACTCGGACCGGACATGTCTCTGCTCCTTTAAAAGCTTTGATAAAAAAGAATCCTCTGAATGTGAATGTCAAATGAACAAGCGGATTGTTCAACATCTCTTTATTTTTTTTTTTGGATGAGCATCAGATGATGATGATGACCGGGCCGTTTCCTTTTGATGAGCTAACAAGCGAGACACAAACTGCGACAGAAGATCATAGTGACAAATAAAAACTTGTTCACCATGTTCGCTTGTGTCAGGTCCAATACCGTTGGAGCATAGTTCTTGAGCGGGGAGTGGGGGAGGACGCATGAAGGAGCTCCATGCATTTGGAAATGGAAGGCGACGGTCAAATTGCTGTTGCAATGCCGAGACCCAATCACGATACTGTTTTAAACCATCTCTCCAAAGGAGAGAGCATGATAAAAAAAGCCCATTGACGTCAGGTGAAGCAAAGTGGGGACAAATGAGAGAGGGGGTGTACCAAAAAAGAGCAAATCGAGATGGTCAGAACTGTCAATACTGGCAGTCTGGCAGACCCCACGTTTTTTTTTCTGTCAGATTTTTAACGGCTCCCAAAAAAGGTCGAGTCTAATTCCCCAGCCTCGACGTCATTCATTTGCTTCTTTTTTTGGCTCCCATCTTTCCATTCATCTTTTGGAGCTGCCATTTTTGTTTCTTCACTCTTTTTTTTTCTTTCTACTTTATAAAAGAATGTTTCGCCAAGGTTGCGCGTTTTTTTTTAATCCTTTTTCCAATTGTAGCTTCTTCTCCAATGGAGTTTTCGGGTTTTTTCAACACTAAAAAGGGTCGAGTGATCAATAAAAAGTCGATTTCCTCACGACAAAAATGTTAAGGGAGGTTGCATTGTGATGGCAATCCTTCGAGGATTGCCCATCGTAAAAAAATTCAACACAAAACTCCATGGTAGCATTGCAGTCATAACGTGATTTTTTTTTCTTTCCTTCTTTCCATTTTACGGTTACCAATGCTACAAATACAAAAATCTCTTCAATGAAACCCTACTCCTCCCCAAAAAAGTCATTTTTATTCTTCAAGAATTCGTGAAATTGTCAAGACCGTATCTTCTCTCGTCATCTCTTGGCCATCGAGAATATCGTCTAATCGATTGAGTTGATCAAGCTTTTGTACATAGGCCTTCCATAAAGCTTCGTCTTCACGCAATGCCATCCGAGGTCGCTGCTGGTCGTTCATGGCCTCTGCGGTTTCGCCCTTGCGTCTTTTGGTAACAATCTGCGCCCATAATTGATGCCGCTCATCATCGAGCAATTTCATCACGTAAAGCAACGCATGGCGAGGGTCCACGGACAAATCGGACGCCTGGGACATAGCCTTTGCCCTTTTTTCCTTTTGTGCGCCCTCGCAACTCTGGTTCACCGCCGTAGATGCATTGCTAGCATAGCTCGTTTGGAAAGAGACAGTCTTGCCCTTTTTGGCCGGCTGTATGTGAATGTGCCCCGTATCTTCGTCTTCTGCATCCTCCAGCTCATGTTGGTACTCCACATCAGGGCTCAGAATCATATGGTCAATGTCAGAGTCGCAGTCGGGGAGCGTCCACGACGAGAGTACGTCTCGAAAATTCTCGTCGAGCTGCCGGACGCTATCCTCTTTTTGCAACAAAATGGCCCGCAATTTTGCAATCTTTTCCTGCTGCTTCTGCACGACGCCATGCACGTGTGCGACCCGCTGTTGCTCATCTGTCCGCACAGAGACCATCCTTTGCCTCAGAGCATTGCACTTCTGCTGCAACATCTGATTCTCCTCTTCGCATTTGCTGTGATCGCTTAAAAACATTTTCCGCTCGGCCTCTATCCGGGCTATTTGTTCCTTTAGCATGCGGGTCTCTTCGCGGTGACTTCGCGCTGCAGCGTCTTTCTCATCCTTCAATGCATGAATGACCCCATCTCGCTCCACCACTTTCTGTTCAAGTTGTTGCAAGCGACGGTGCTCGTTTGAAAACTTTTTTCTTGCAGCCGGCGCCTTCAATTGCTCCACCTCTGTCATGAGTTTATTAGCCTTTTGAGCCAGGGCTAGGGCATCGTTGCGCTCTGTTTGGAGCTGTGCAGACATCAATCGGTTCTGTTCCACCTGTGCCTCTGCCTCCTTCACCTTGTTTTCCAGCTCGGCAATTGTGTTCCGTAAAACTAGCCGTTAGCATTCGTAAACGCTTGAAAGATAAACGTACACTCATTTTCCTCGCCCATTTCTTGAAGGGGATCGTCGAGGAGCGAGTCAAACCGCCCGTTTTCAGAGCTGTAAAGCCGGTTGACAAGCTTCCTATACTTGCTCTCGCCTTCGCGGATCTCGTTTTGCAGCATCTGGTCATGCTCCTGCAACCGAATGACCTCTTCTCGCAGTTTCTTGATCTCTGAAAAGACTTCCTTTTCTTCTTTGGCGATGGGCACTGGCGGAAGACGCAGGCCTCGCTGCGAGGGGGCGAGAGCCGCCTGTAGATATGCACTCGGCTTGAACTGGAGGGACTCTGTCACCAAATCATTCAGTAAATGAAACGAATTGGACGGGAGGATAAACGATTGGCATGTTAGTCCATCATCGGCCATGACAAGGCTCTTTTGTGGTGCAGCAGGAGCCGAAACAAGCCGTCGCTCTTGGACCTGAGGCACTTGCACCACGCCCAGATCAATATCTTCCCTGGAGACGGACGACTCACGAGAGTTTTCAGAGGGAGATTGCTTCCGTATGGCTTGATTCTGGTCCTTTGGGGACGTCTTTTCGACTGGAGACGCAGTCCTCACGGGTGCAGAGGCTTTTCGGAACAGAGATGGCTCTGTTTTCGTGGGTGTGGGTCGCTGTCGCGTGGGGATCATAAGAGAGAGATCCGACTCGTTTTGCACCGTGGCATGGAGGTTGAAGGGCCGCCTGGCAGCCTTTGGAGGCCCCTTGGGTGGCGAGGTGGGGAGTTGGATGCAGTCCTCGTTGTTTTGCTTCATAATACGGTCAATCACGTCAAAGTTTGTCGACGATTCATCGGTGGCCTTGGAGGGCTGATCTTCTTCAGAGAAGCCTGGACGCCATTCTGTGAATGTCCGGAAGATTGCCGACGTGTTGACGGAGCGCAGGGCGTCCTCCTTCGTCCTACGGTCCCGGTGCAGGCTGGTTTTCTGAAAATGGATCGAGTTTCGCGTCGATTCGGCGTCCGGATGTGCCGAGAACGATGACGCTAGCGAATCGTCATTCTGGTCGCCGAAATCAATGTCGCTGAGCGTCACAGTGCCGTGCGATCCTGTCGACGACAGCGGCTCCTGCAGCGGCACTTTGCTGCTGCTCTTTCTTGGGCCTTTTCGCTGATGAATCGACATGATCTCTTTGAGGCTTTCCAGCGTCGTTGACCGATCCGAGTCATGGCCAGAGACGTATGCCTTCCTCTGCAAGGGGCGCACTTTCTTGTAGTCCATTTTTGTCTTCCAAGAAACAATGCAAACGCGGTGTTAAAGAGGTTTTGATGACGTGTTGATGAATGTAAATGTAAAAAAAAGTAAACAAAACGCGTCAAACCGCGCTGTATACAGTAAAGAATGTATCGTAATAAAAGCCCGAAACGATGCTTGAAAATAGGAATTCAATCAGACACTCAGTCAGTCCATTGTCAGACCTTTTTTGACTCTACTTGACCTTTTCTGTCTTTACATTCTTGTGATTTTCGTGATTTTCATTAGAACATCTAGGTACATTACGAGGTACATCGTGATTTCGTCTTCAAAGTAAACAAGCAATATATGTTTACTAATCACCATCCAAAACGAACAGCTACTACTCTTATTTCTGGGGCTGGGTCAAGGGCGGTCGACCGCCTCTTACGCTTATTTAGATCGATTAGCATAAGAGAATCGTAACGATGTAAGAGATACATTCTTCACCAATAAAAATATAATACTACTCATTCAAGCTTCATCGTAATACATAGGTAGATATAAAACACTTGTCCTGCTACACATCCCCGTTCCAGGTATAGAATGAACAAGTTAAAGAACTTTGGAATATACAGTCTTCCGGAAGTACTATGGGGGAGGCTTATACATACATGGACACTAAGTGTAAACTAGGAGGCTTGCTTTATTCATAAATGCTTTCTACCTTTGATCAAAATATTTGCAAAAAAATAGTCTGTACCATAGGCAAGAAGACATTCAAGCCTCTATGAAAAAAATTAGAATGTTTGGTCCTTTCTTAACAAGACTCGTGATGCAAGTAAATAAAGTCCCATTCTGCACAAAACCTAACACCAACCAAACCAACCACACACTATCAAGCGCGAGGCGGAAGTAGGATGCCGGAAAAGCCGTGGCGGGCCATTCTTGGTAAAAATGTGAAAACTGGCTGTGGTCGTAGCTCAGGCCAAAGGGCCTGAGCCGCCGATGTCTAGTGGCGAAGGCGAATAAACAGTCAATATCAACTACATAATACATGAAAAATATGTAAACTCGAAGCTCGATGAAAAGACCCCCCTCTGGATCTCCTCCTATGACCTCCAATATATGTAGACCCCAAACATACGTGCCACCTCTTGTCTCAGTCACACAAAGCTAGTACGAAAACCCCCAAGGGTGGTGACTGCTATCCTACATATAGTGGTACGGATAGTGCCGCGACGGGTACATCCAAAGATACATCTTGACGTGTTGATGAGAAAAAAAAACACAAACCACCTCGCGACTCGAATCACTCATTTTTGAAGGAAAATAACAAGAAGAAGACGCGCATTTTGGAGAGGATGGTAGCGGAAGCAGAGAAGCCAAAGAGTAGGGCACCGGTGGCGGTAGAAAAGACGCCAGATAGTCCGGGCAATTGGCGGCATCCGCGAATGGACGAAATTGACCGACGCCGGGCGACGAGCGTGTATTCAGACACAAATTCGCGGTCGACGATGTACAATGGAGGCATGCTTCTGTTCCTACTGCTGTGCCAGTATGCTGTGGGGGCGCCATTCAAGCAAATACGACTCGCGTATGTCGCAGAAAGGGAATGAAAGCGAGCTGCGAATGCTAATGAACAGGTATGCGCTGCTTCTGCCGGGGACACTGGGCTCCTATGTGTACTCCGCGATGGGCGCCATGCTGGTGGTCAACATTGCCAACTCGCTTTTGCCGTTGTGGCGCAAACCGGACCCTATTGCAGACATTCCACTGACGCACAGCCAGCGAAAACTACTGGGTCTGCCGCCAGCAACGACGCCTTTGAAGGATGGGGGAATCAGCACACCACCGCGGTATCCACGGACATCGTCAGGCATGGGAACGCCTTTGAGCTCGACAGATGGCCCAAGCAGCTTCAGTCCGTCAGACTTCGGCCGGAGTTTGCGCTCGACAGCAACGCCGAGTCCTCTTTTTGGCAAGACTAGGACAGTAGGAAGTAAAACTATGGACACTCCAGGTATGTTTTCTCCTAGAAAATCCATGGCGAAGCTGCATCCTGGGCCGATTCCGGGCGAGTCACCTTTGGCAGCAAGGAGTGATTTTGGCATGTCTTTTGGGTCTTCAGTACAGAGGGCTTCACTCGGTTTGTCACCATCCAAAACGTTTGGATTGTCCGTAGGGTCATCGACATTTAATGATCCTCTGGGGCCGTCCTTTGGTGCTCCTACAAACTCTACCTTTAGTACTTCCATTTTTGGTGAGCCTCCTTCGCCGAGCCCGGCTGGCAAGCCACTCAGTGTTGGACTGTCAAATAAGTGGCTGTACGAAAAGGAACGACGGGGATCTATGGGCAGTGTTTTATGAGGGTAGATTAGATTTATTCATTGCATTTACTACTTGAGCTAAGCTCATTCATACTCTTTGGCTGTTGTTGGTCTATGTGTAATCTGTAAGCAGAAACTGTATGACGTTTTTCGTTTCAGATTCACTTGGACACATCAATGAACAGATCTTACATATAAGCTCCGTTTGCTTAGGCTTTGCATGCAAACGAGAGGTGAACAGGATCTCTAGGACTTTCTGTTCAGGTAAGCAATCAGACATTTGTCTACAAAAGGCGGTCCTTTCTCCGTTTCCCATCTTTCTCTTTTCTCCTCTCTTCAGACGCGGCGGGAAAGAAGGACCAAAAGGAAGAGGTCACAGAAGATCAGTGCCGAGCCCGGGTTTAGGGTCAAGTGCATGTCCGCAGCAGTGCATGGTCATGGAGAAGGCGCCCTTTAGGATGATGCAGTGGTGCCGCTTGCAGTATTGGTGTGTATCTTCGCTGCCCACAGTACGAGTGCAGGTTCCCTACTTTTGCTTTTCTTTTCGCCCGTCTTTTCGTTGAAGGCGCATGCTTGCATTGTTGCAAGTGTGTGCTTTTTGAATAGAAATAATAAAATAGATGAAAGCTCAGCCCTTTGCCAGGTTTTTACAACTTGCCGAGGTGAGTGGACGTCTGACATTATTAACAGACTTGGATAGAATACTATGAAATTTTAACTTTTGCATTGTTCCAATAAACATAAAAAGTCGATGGCATCTTTAGAAATATAGGACGAAAGCTGATGTAGCTATCGCTGTACCAGCAGCTCTTCACAGTAGTAGCTCATGACACTGCCAAATTGCCTCTTCACGAAACATGGGAGCTAGCGATTCAAAGCTTGCCTTTCGACAGGGCATTTTCCGTCTTTCTCAGGAGCGAAATATTGCGGCCAGTGACCATTATTGGACGGCCTTTTGGGATCTCCCTGACTCTGCCGAAGACGTATTCAGTCTTTTCCCAGCAGCCGATGTGCGTCGGGTCCGTGATGGTGCCATTGAGAACCTGGAGACGCTTATTACGGTCATCACAACGCGTCTACGTGTGTTGCGGACGAACAGGGCGTTTCCAAATGAAGAGATTGCCTCAGCACGGCATGTGCTCAACTGTGTGCGTGTATTGACTCGGATTCTTCCGTTTATCTACGAAGCCGAGGCTCTGGAAGACTGGGAACGAGACTTTTTCTGGACGCCACGCCAAAAGACCGTCGAGACAGTAGAGGTTCTCTTTGACGAGGCCACAGGAAGCGAGGGTGCCCGTGAAACTGTTACGACAGTTGCGCCTCTTGCTGAAGATCTCATCGACTGTCTTTTGGGCTTCCTCTTCCACGCCCGGTTTTCCGTGGCTGAACAGAAGGGCCTGCCGCTAGAGAGCTACGCTGTGTGGCAAAACGGCGTGGGGTGCAATGCTACGCCGCCAACAACGGATGAATATGAGAGCAATCGGTCTGAGATTTTGCGTCTTTTGCTGACACTGGCAAGCCCGAGCATGTACAAGCCACAGGGCACGTTTAACGTGAGGACACTCACATACATGTGCTCGTCGCCAAAAAAGCAGCTGGTCACGTCTGTGCTGTGTTCTCTCTTGAATTCGGTGAGTTTGAGATTCTCTATAAAACGCACATGGTGCTGATAAAAAAAAGGTTGTAAACTACAATCCAGCCGAGTGGCGTATACCACGAAACACGCAGGTCTTTCAAAACCCCAGACAGGCTTTCATTACGTATAGTCTTCACTTTCTGCTTGTGCTGTTGTCCTATCCAATGCCCGAGGAAGGGCAGAGAAATAATTACCGTTACTACCTCGGACGTGTTCACAAGCCAGAAGATCTCCAGTTCATGGCAGAGGGAATGTCCCGGATCCTCAGGTATCCCTTCTCGGCCACGGCATCGTATATCCCCGGGACACATACGGTGGTGCGGTTTGCACCGGAGCTGATTATGCTCTTTTGGGAGGTTCTGCAATGCAACAAGCGGTTCCGCACGTTTGTTGTAGAGCAGCAACACATACACGACTTTGTGGCGATTTGCCTCTACTACGCTTTTGAGGCAAAGAACGGGTCTGGCAATCATGGCACAATACGAATGTGTGCATTTCTGCTACAGACTCTGAGTGCCGAGGAAAACTTTGGCAAGTTTCTGAACACGCCATTTACGACACAAAATACCCTCCCGGTGTCCATTCGAATTGCACAGTTTCGCGGAACATATGCTGACCATTTGATCCAGTCGATTTACACACTGATTTCAACGAGTCAGAACCGTCTGGATGCCATCTACTCGGCCCTTCTCGGGACCATCAAGAACATGGCGCCATCTGTTGAGGGATTAAGCATGGTAACATGTTCGCGATTGGTTAAGCTCTTTAACGCTATTTCTTCGCCATCGTTTCTCTTTGCCAACAAGACCAACCACGAATTACTGCATGCTATTCTGACAGTGTTCAATCTAGTGTTGGAGAACAAGTACAAGGACAATTCTTGCTTAGTGTATTCGATTCTACAGAACCAGAGCCACTTTAACGAGCTGAGGAAGATGACAATTGACGGTGGTCGAACAGAGCTTGATCGGTTACAAGCGCTACTGAAAGATGGCGTGATGGAGGGGGGTCTTGACCTGAGCTCAACGAGAAACTCTATTGAGAGCATCCATCGGCCATCGCCCCAGGACCTACAGGGCGGAGATGACACATTTTCCATTGGGAGCGATGACGATGGAGAGGAGGAGGTGACAGAGGAGACGCCAGCAAGAGCGGCCAAGCTGTCGGAAAAGGCGCGTGGGAAGATGCCTGTTGGACATTCCTTTTCTCGGCAAAACAGCGCAGCTAGCATGGCGAGCTCGGGACAAGGACAATTTGAGGCGATGGGGGAATGGCTGGATAGCTGGCTTCCAGAACTGCCACTGCACACCGTGATGACGGTAATTCAGCAGGTGACGGCTCTGTTTCCACGAGACTTTTCACGACAGCCAAAGGCGGGTTTCCTGAACGAGATGGGACATGCAGATATTGTTGGCATTGAAAAGAAAGAGGTGCCAAGGATGGCCTTCGTGTGGACGGAGCTGGCCATTGGCTGGTACGAGTCCTTTTTATGGAGTTTTATATTTAGCAGCGAGATGCAGGTGGCCAAGGGAGAAGTTGTGGGTGTGTGGAACGGCACGGCGATCAAGCTATTTAGGTTACAGGAAGGGACGCCCACGGGACCATCCCTGGCGTCGCCGAGGGGGGCCGTGGACGCCGTGGGGAGCAACATTGTGTCACGAATAGGACAGATGAACCTGCGGCGAGCGAACGAGTAGGTACGCAGCAAGCTACAACATGTATTTTAGAGTGTACCAATTAGTAACAGCCCCACAAAAACGCGTTCATCGCGTCTGTCTTTTTTTGCGAATCAGCGGAAGGCGCGAATTGGATAGAGTGTACTTGCAGCTCGTCATGGCGCCGCTGGCAGACACTGTTTACTTCCCGCCTCTAGGGGAGGTTCTTGAAGGCGACAAGCCCTTGCTGTGAGTATTTTTCTGCTTGATGGGTGGCGATGGACGAGACTAATGGCAGGCCATGGTTGACGGTGACTTCGGCAAGGGCCGACGAGTTTCTGCAGGACGAATATGTGCAGACATTGCTGGAAGACCCCGCGACGATTTTCCCAGGACCGTCCGCGTCGACGGCAGCCGAGCTGGAGACGGCGACGGCAGCCATCCACATTACGAGTGCACAGGCGGAAAAATACGGCACAGAGACGCTCAAGAAAGACGCCAAATGGTTGAGCAAAGGCCTTGGCGTTAGCGAGATGGCAGCGCTGCGGATTGCCGTCGTAGAGTACCAGACACGGGCACAGACGTTCCTTGGCCATGCGCTGTCGGCACAGGAGGCTGCAAACCTGCAAAAAGCAGGCGGGGAAGCTGTTGTGGGCGTGCTGGAGACAAAGGATTTGACCGATGGCGATGCCTACAAGTCGTTTATGGATGAGACGAGCAAGAGACGCCGTCTGATGGCCACGTACCTCTCAGAGCGACGGTCGTATGCCGCTGTGGTGGCCCAGCAAGCCGAGGCAGAGGAGGACAAGCACTTGCTGCTGCAGAGACTGCCTGCGTATATTACCGCTTTGCGCTCGTGCATGATGCGGGCAGATGCCGGTCTGCCGCTGACAGATGACTTTAAGGAGCTGCAGACAGACACTGTGTCGCTGGACTGGGTGCAGTCGTCAATGGCCGAGGCCGTGCATTACATGACTGTGGTTTTAGTGGCCGTCGAGGCCCATGGACGGTTTGTGGCGCCTGACATTACGACCAAGTGGTTCTCTTTCATTGGCGAATTCGGCTTTTTCGACCGCATCTCCGCCGTTTCGCGGACCATGGCCGATTTGCTGGCGCCTATGCAAACACTGGCGTGTGCCGTGAGCACGACCTTGCTGCGTGTGGACCGGGCCATTGACTACTTGAACCACGACATTGAGCTCGCAGGCGACGAAGAGGCCTATACAAACGACCACGACGCCCTAATGGCCATCCATGGCGCCATTATCGGTGCTGCCGAAGGCGGACTGGCGTCTGCGAGTCCTGTGATTCTTTTGTGGTCCATTTTGCTACACTATATGGATTCTTCGTACCAGAGACGGCTAGAGCGTCGTGACCTGGCCCAGAATCAGCGTGCACAGGACGGTTTCGAGCTCGATAACGGGCCGGCGTCAATGCAGCTCATCCGGCCGCGTGGCAGGAGAAGCTCTGTTGGCAGCATTGTGTCTCTCGAGACGGCCAAGTATGATGGCTTTCTCATTGAGGTGATGAGCCCTGCAAAGCCCGAGAACGAGGCTCTAGTCCGTCAGCTCGCTGTCTTAGCCACAGATGAGTGCCATGCCCATGACATTCTACAGGGCATGATGGTCTGTGCTGGGCTTGGCAAAAGTGCCGCCTTTCCCGAGGCGGCTGGTAGACGTATTCGTCGTGTCCTTCTTTCCATCCTCAAGGCTACGTTCCCCGTGATAGGCTACCAAGCAGCGCCCCTGTCGGCTCTTATTGAATGCATTGGAGGCGATGCAGAGATGGCAAATGCCGTTCTTGGTGATAAAGACCTCATGCAACAGTATGTTGAGACGGCAGCTCTTCGCTTTCCGTACGAGTTTATGCCCTTTTGCTCCGTGGCAAAGCAGTTGGCATGCGGGGACCATGCTAAGCTTCTGGAAATGCTCACCTCCACACGTGGGCTGACCTTTACTCTTCCCGGCACGTTTGGCGACTATAGCATGGTCGACGATGTGGATAATGCCACTGCGACTATGCAGACTCTCAAGAGTATAGACCTCTTTCCACGACGTGCCTATTCGGTGACAGAAGAAGCCGAATTTGGGACCATTCCTGCTGGCTCCTATGGTCGGTTCATGGTTGATGGCGGTGGCATTGTGCACATGGACTATCAGCACTCGGCTCTTGCTCTGCTTGGCAAGTGGCTTGATGTGACACGTGCTAATGAGCAGAGCGACTCAGTCCTGGGCAACCTATCAGCGTTTGAGGCGTCCGAGGCCATTTCTCTACTCGTCGAAATGATCAAAGCAGAGAGCGGCAGGGTGACGGATGAGTCGGCGTTGGCCATTGTGCAAGAAGCGAGCCGATACCTGGCCACGGGCAAGGATATCATCTCAGTTGTGAGTGACTTGTTTGACATTCTCGTACAAGAGTCTCTCCCTGCCGACGAGGAAGGTCGCATGAGTGTTTTGGCATCATGCGTAGACTTTTTCCGTGTCGTTTTGCCATTGTGTCCAGGCCGTGTGTGGTCGTATATGACACGCTGTGAGCTGATCAACTCTGCCTCGGGTGCAGGCCAGCTTTGTGCGCTCATGGGCTCGTCCGAGGTTGCCGAGGAGAGTCTTGCCTTGTTAAGCAGCTCTATTCTCCTCTTTGATTGCCTTGTTGCAAGTGCACATGACAGCGCGATTGTGCGTAGATGCCCAGTCAAGCCAAGGCCGGATGTGCAAGATTTTTGGCAGGGCACGTCGGACAAGCTGATTGCAAATGTGTGCTTGTCTGTGGCACTGACGACCGTCGACGTGTACGAAAACACAAGCACATGGGTCTTTCCCAAAGGGAGCCCGTCACAGCTTATTGCCAATGTCTGTAGGGTGATGAAGCGACTAGTGGACGCTGCACAGGGTACACAAGATGATGGTTTACTGGCTTGTCTTCAGCCAGCGTCGAGGTACATTCTGTCAAGCTTTGATGCACCAACGACGCTGCGTGTGCAGCCTATTCTTGCTTCGCTCCTATCAGGACTCAGGCTTACGCGCGAGAACCCCACGACGCTGTATGCATCGCGCCGAAGGGCACTGCAGGCGCGTGTCTGTTCTGTTATGCAGCTAGCGTCGAGCCTGGTGAAAACGGGAGCTACTGGCATGGAGCCGATGCTCTTTTCCATGTCGTCGCTGGTGGCACGGCTGTGTGCCTGCCGTGATGGACTGCTGCAGCCTGCGCTTGGCTTGCTTTCGGACTTGATGGAGATGACAGCAGCGCGGGCAAGTGAGCCGCCTTCTCTTTTGGGGTTCTTAGGGCCGCAGATTGCGCGATCGTTTATGCGGATTCTGCTGGCAAAGAATGCGCCGTTTAGTGGCCCATCTGAAAAAGAATATGCATGGAAGTTCTTTGCGTTGGTGCTAAAGAGCCGACAGCAGTGGATGGCAAGCTATCTTCTAGGCAAGCAAAAAAAGAGCAGTGAGGACAAGACGGACGGTGAAGAGAATGCTCTACAAAAGGCAGTGGCTGCGCTTTCGTCTGTGGCAACAATGCCGCCTGCTGTGGCACTGGCTGTTCTCGAGTTCTTTACGGCCGCGCAAAACTACTGGCCGTGGGCGATGAATGGCGTACAGTTGACTGGTGCATTAAAGGGCATGCGAGCCTATCTTTGCAAGCTGTCGCCGGCATCGACGACGGCTAAGACCGACACGCTCAAGGCATGTCAAGAGGCGCGGATGGCGGCGTATATTACAGAGTGTCTGGCGATGCATCTGTACCATGCTCGACAGCAGGGCAAGGCCGGGAAGATGGCGGCGGGTCTGCTGAAGGACCTGGACTACCTTGTGCGAGATGCCATTATTGTGAATGGGTACAATGCGTCCTTGCACATGAACCTAGAGCGGAACTTTTGTGCACGGTACCACACACTACTGGCTCTGGTGAAACGACGGACGCCTGGGGATCTGGGGGATGACTTCTTTTATGGATTGGCACAGCTGGATGAGATGTTGGCGCGGGACGCGCATTGGCAGGGCAAGCAAGGGTTCCGTCGCGAAGTGGTGTCTGCAAATACCAATCTGTCGCTTGTGGATGCGCAGGTGAGCCTGTTTAATGCATGGGAGCTGCTGTTGACAGAGCTGAGCATGGCGCCATCGACGGCGGGTTTGTCGACGATTCTCATCCAGATGGCAGAGCAGTGTCTGACAGAGCCTGGCCGAGGACCCTCTGGGGAGCTGTCACATCGACGGGCGAGCTTGGCGTTGCTGTTGCTGCAAAGGCTGGTGCAGGCGAAACTGTTGACAAAGAGCACGTCGAGTCTTTTGATGGCGATTTGGACGCGTGTGAATGCGGTAGAGAGTCCATGGTCGACAGCGCCAGCCTATTACCGCACATTGCTGCGGACAATGTATGTTATTCTGCGTGGCCAGCAGACAGAGGGCGAGGCTGAGGAGAAGACGCTGGCCGTGCGGACGACGCAGACTGTGCTGAACATCATTGACCAGGTGGTGGCGAGGGACTTTCGTCTGCTGGTGGGGATGGTGCATGAAGGCTCAGGTTCGAGCGAGACATCAGTGGGCCCAGAGGATTTCTCGCTGATGACGGCGCTGCTGCAGGCGTGCCTTGCGCTGCCAGGGCTGCAATTTTGCCAGACAGAGATTCAAAACATTTTTGTGGCGCATGATGTGCTGCATGTGGCGACGGCGCTGTATTCGTGGTCGGACAAGCTGCTGGTGGATGGCGATTTTGTCTATGGGGAACAAGCCCTAGTGTTTCTACGGGAAGTATCGTCGCTGCCGGTGATTGGAGACCAGCTGGCTACGGAAGGGTTCCTGACGCATTTGACCACGGCGACGGTGGCGCGACACCTCCGGCGGCCAGGGGTGGGGCCCTTGAGCGATACAGTGGCGGGCCAGCGAGCGTACAGCATGTGGGTGAATGCGATTCTGCCGCTGTTGATTAACCTTTTGGTGGCATTGGGAGTGAATATTGTGCCAGAGGTGCAACGTGTTCTGGATGACTTTTCCGTGCTTGTGGAAGCGGGGATGGCGAGGATGGAAGGGCCAGGACGGTTGTCTGAGCAGGTGGCGACGTTGACGCTGCTCTCCATCTCGGAGTTGCACAGTCTGGCGTTGGTGATGAGGGTGATGACGTCGTTAGCATATGCACGAGGCGTTGTGGAGAAATGGGACCGTGTGGCGGTGGAGGAGAGCATAGAGTTTTGGTTGACGCGGCCAAAGATGCTGCGGGAGAGGCTGGTGGCGGTAGGACCAAAGGAGATGACATGGAGGACGACCGAAACAGAGGGCGAGAGTGTACTCCAGCGCAAAGCCGTGCGGTTACTGGCTGCCACCAAGGCGTTATTACATGAGGAGGAGTAGTATATTGGGTTTTTTTACTTTAATTTTTAAATGTAGGAAAGGAATTACTTTTGTGGCAGTTGTTGTTGCATTTGTGCATTGAGTTCCTGGAAGCGTTCGGTCATGCGTTGCTGCGTGGCCATTGTCTTTTGCACACAATGAAGAATGCAGCTGCTTTCGCGTTTGCTCAGGCTTTTGGAGGTGAAATCGTCAATGCATGACTGGAAGCAGTTATCCACCATGTTGGAGAAGATCTGAATTAGCATATACCAAAAAATTAATAAAAAAAGACAAAACATACGCCAATAAACTCCTTGACCTGGCGTTTTTGCAGGCGGGCCTCGAGATCACGAGATTCGGCTGCCGTAAGACTAACCTGTTAGCATTTATGCCCTTTTCCCTTCCACCGCTGCACTTGCCCTTCCATGTTGTCGATGCCGAGGGAGGTGCTCCTTCTTTTTTGCAAGATTGTGAATGTGGGTCTACGATCTTATCGCGTAGGTCGCTGCAATGCAAATCACGTGATATCCACACGACACGTTACGTTGGCGGCGACGGGCGTGGCGCACGGGGTGCTTTTTGGTGAGGGGGGGAGAAGCCAAGGTATTTTATGAGGTGGGGTGTCATTTCCAAAGGAGGAGAAGTAAAAAAAGAGAGAAGAGAGCTAGAAAGCGGAGAATGGCATGAGGGCCAGTGCACGAGGAAAAGAGTGGGTACGCTAGAGAGGTACCTGGGGTGGGCGGCTCCACTTGTGCTTCTTTGGAACCAAGACGGGAGAAAGTTGATAGTAAGAGTGCGGTACATATAAACGAGGGCAAGCTGCCGATCTGGAGGGCGCACTTCAGCGAAACCGCGATTTGACCAGAGCTGACAGCGTGTGAACACGGACGCAGACAAAGAGAGAACGGCACACGCCTGGAAAGACTGGGAAAGCAGAAAACAGCCACAACTGGAAAGCCGACACACAGTGGCGCAGCCCCGCTACATACATAAAACACAATACGAAAAAAAGGAAGGGGCGACGCAACACACAGATTGCCATTCTTTACGGCGCCTGAGAACGGGGGCGTATTCTTCTTTTACTCATCTCTTTGGGACCTTTTGAGGCTTTGACACGACGCAACTGGCACGATGAGCCGACTCAGTAGGTGGCAAACGGCGCAGAGACAGACGGGATGCTAACGGCAGCTAATGCCCTTGCGGAAGACGCGTTTCTGACGCATTCCAAGATGTACGTGGCGGTTTTTACGGACGCAGACGGAGACAGATACTGATGGGTAGCATTTTCGGGGTGGCGGATCTGGAGGACTCGGCCATTGCCGTGGACGCAACCTACTACCTGCAGCGGATGGTTGATTCGGCGCCGTCTCACGAGCCGTTGATGCCGGCCGTTGCAGGCTTTACGGGAATCCACACGCACATCCGGGCGGACCTGCAGCGATGGGCGGACAACCGCGTGACGCCCTACTTTGTCTTTGACGGACAGAGCGTTGTCGGCGAGGACGACGTGCTGATTTCCATCGGACTGCGCGACATCGAGCAGACGGACCATGCGTGGGACCTGTATGCACGGGCAGAGGCCAATGAGGCCGTGGAGGCCTTTGGGGCCGTCTCAGGTACGTACAGAGGGCGTCTGGGCGTCGTGGGCTGCGCTAACGAGCCGCAGTGAGCCAGGTGGGCTATCCTGTGCGGCGACTCTATCCGCTGCTGCAGAGGCTTTTGCGCGACTTGAGCCTCCCCTACATGACGGCGCCGTCAAAGGCAGCCGCCCAGCTGGCGTCGTTTGACATTGCCGATGCGGATGTCTGCGGGGGCATCATGGGCTCGCACGAGCTTCTCATGTACCCTATCAACGATTGCATCATTAGCTGGATTGACTGGAGCTCCAAGTGCGTCGCAGCCCTGTCCAAGAGCCATGTGCTCAAGGGACTGGGGATTCCTGCGGATATGCTGACCGATGCCTGCCTCATGGCCGGCACGGGCTTCCTGATAACCTTCCCGGGCCTGCGCCATAGAGCGGCGTCCCCACGGCCAGAGCTCGTAGTTGATTCGGTAAACATGCTGCGCACTAGCAATCGCAGCGTCAAGACCGTTTGCAGCGCCTTTTCTGACGCCGTGCGCAGCATGACGCCCGACTGGCTGGATCTTTACTACAAGGCACGCATGGCTGTGGACCACTTTATATATACGGTTGACACGGGCGAAGTGCGTGTGCACGACCCCGAGACGCTGACGAGCGACAGCCTCGATTACATGGGACTGCGGATTCCCTGTGAATATGTGCACTACATGGCGTCTGGACTGGTGGGGCCGACTCTGCTCAACTGGATTTCCCATCGCCAGGTGACCGTTCTGCCGACAATTGATGGGTTTGCGTCGCCCGAGTACAGAAAGCTCGTGACTGAGGATCTGGTGCCCTACTATGAGACCGCCCTGAGCATTGCCTCGAACCGCATCAACCACGGCGTCAACTTTCAGAAAATCTGCCTCAAAGTATGGTACGACGACGAGTTTTCGCTCGATTTGAAGCATTCCACCGAGCACACAAACGCACTGGACCACATCTCCAGATGGCGTGTGCCCGAAGGCTCGCTCGACCTCCTCAAAGGCACGTGCAAGGGTGATCCGGGGTCGATTCTTTTCGAACTAGAAGCTCTCAATGACAAGGCCTTTGTCGACAAGGTGCTGCAGACAAGGACCATAGCGCCCATTTCGACCGAGGACACGGTTGTGTCGACGACGCTGTGGAAGCTGCTGACTCTGCGTGGCTACGTCGACAAGAGGACGCTGGAGCTCACAGTATGGGGCCGGCTTCTGCATGGCGTGCTGCTATCGCTGCGGAACGCCCGCAATGTCTATTTTGGCGGTGATGCCCTGTACGCAGCCGTCTTTACGGCTGTGGAGATGGCGCGTCTAGGGGTTCTGGGTGCCCGCAACCTTCACCCGATGATGCAGGGCTTCCCCGTGTACGGGACGGAAGAGGAGAAGGCACATGTCGTGTTTATCAGCCGGGTGGCGACGCTGTTCCAGCTGCGCCAGGGGTCGACGGGCTATACGGGGCCGTTGAACAAGGACCTGTTGACTTTCCACACGATGGCCACGACGGTGTCTGATGCGAACCGGTCGGTGATTGAGGCCGTGCTGGCGTATTCATTCATGGCGAACCATGTGCAGCGCGAGGAGCCGGACTTGTGGGAAATTAGCCAGCGACTGCCCTTCAACAAATACGTGGACGTGGCGATGGCAATTGCCATCAAGACATTCCTTGACGAGGGTCACGACGAAAAGCCGACGGCGAGCAATGAGGAGCGCAAGGAATCTTTCTGCAGGACATATGTGCCTAATGCTACACATGTGTGGGAAGACTTTGACATTCTCTTCCGGGTGTTTGAGGCGCTTTGTGATGGGTTGACGACCATGGACGATGGAGATTTCTCAGCCGAGGAGAAGAAGGAGTGGACGGAGGCAAAGGAGTATCTGATGAAGCATAAGCTATAGAACGGCTTTGGCAAGGGTAGAAAATGATAGTTTTTTTTCAAAAAGTGTAAGCAATACAATAAACTTGCAAAGGAGGCTACTATTTTTTATTTTTTTATAGTGGATTAAGCTAGTGACGTCAAGTCTTTCTCCGGATTCACAGGGTACAACAGTACAGACCTACTATTTTTATGCTGCATCTCCACAATAGGGGAACGCCTCATCGCGAACCCTGCGCCACGGATTGCCATCTGCATTCTTTTGCTCCTTTTTAGCAAAAAAGTATTGCTTCTTTTTTTTCTGTCAAGGCCCTTGCATGTCAATGGAGGTAGTTTACGTCCAGCTGGAATGAGGGGGAAAAAGAACCAAGAGAATGAATGAATGAAAGCCGAGGCGATGTAGAGGCTTGACAGGGGGCTCCTTTTTTTCTCATCGTGCTTTCCTGTTTTTTTTTTCTTGTTTTGAATCTTTTAACAGTCCCCCTCGCCCACCCCCTTTGAAAAAAAAGTTTGTCGCTTCTTTTTGCAGTTCAACTTGAATTCTTGCAAATAAACTTTTTTTGCAAGAAAAAAAACGATACAGATTCTGTTTTCAGCTTTAGTCGTTTTTTTACATCTGCATTCAGCGTTTCGAAATTAATAGCGTCCTTTCGAAACCATTTATGATCACTTTGCCGGGGAAAGAAGATGAACTAGGGGCTGCCACTCAACGTCACCATTGACCTCTTTGGGCATTTTTTTTTGTAAACAGACGAAAAAAGAAAGAAAAAAAAAGAGGAATAAAAAAAACCAGCTCGCTGATCAAGCTCAACATTCGAGTTGGGCCCCCCTATTCATCAGCTCAAGAAAGATTTTTTTCTGTTCTTCCAAGAATTTTTTTTTCGTTGACAAGAGAACGAAACAAGGCTGACGCTTACAATCCCCTTTTTTCAAAACTTATTTTCCCAGTCTTTTTGACTTTTATGCAGTATCACACTGTATCACTCTTTTGAGAAGAAAATAATCAAAAAACGAGCAAACAGAACCGTCGAGGGCGTCGAGGCATTGCGAGGAGATTTACAAGGCGTCTTTGGACATTGACAAGGCTTTTTTTTCGAAGCGTACAAAAAATACATAATAATAATACCAAGGGCGCACAACTAAAAAAGGGATCATCTCCTTTGCCAAGACGAAAAAGGAGAAAGAAAACAAGAAAAAGAGACCCTTACTATAAGAAGCATTATGGCATCACCACCTCTTCCACAGCGAGATGTCCGACGGACGTCTCATTTGATGAGCAGATTTCCAGAAGAGCGGCTTCAAAAAAAGGAGGAGCATTCTTTACCACGGGTGATGGCACACGCCATGTATTTATCGTCAGAGGAAGACGTGTCGTCGCCCGAAATGTCGGACATAGATGTGGACGTGCTCGACAATGTGCATATTGAAGAGGCAGAGCAGGAGCTGCCTCCAGCAAGACCGGCACGCGTGGTGTCTGTTATTTTCTCAGGAAAGCCAGCGCTCGTCAATGTGACGGAAGAGCGGGCACGGCGCAACAGCAATGTACACAGCATGCACAGCGTGCACACGGCCTCGACGGAGACATCACCAGCACTGTCGTCTGTGGCATCGTTGGTGGGGTTTTCATCGGTTTCGTCAAACATGTCTGTGATGAGCACGTCCGACGATGCGCTGACCACACGGCCGTCGACAGCAGCAGAGTCTGTGTCATCGGTGTCGAGCACGGCGTGCAGTCCACAACAGGCACAATTCCCGGAGAACGCGAGGTATACTGAAAAGAGAGTGCCTGTGCGGCCGGTGTCGATGGCGGCACGCATGAGTGTGTCGACGTTGACAGTCAAGACCAATTTTGGGGAGAGTCCCAAGCCGGCACCGACGGGACAAGGCGTGTCGACACAGACGACGCGGAAGAAATTGCTAAGCACGGTGAATACGGTGTCGCGGACGCTGAGCATTGGACGTCGGCTGTCACGGCAGCCGTCATCAAAGGCGAGCCGGTTGGGCCAATTGCCCGAGACGGACAGCATCCCTGCGGTGCCACCAGTGCCTGCTCTTTATTCGCCAGTGAGTCCCGTCAGTCCAGACCTACCAACGGTGCCACGACAAATGGGGCCATCATCGACGGAGGACGTGAACAGAAGGGCATCGATGACACCGGGTCTTCGGTCCAAGAAGAGCGCAGGCAACTTGGCGAGCGGATTCTTTTCTCGACGAAAAAGCGTGAAGCTGACATGATCTTTTTTGAGCACTCATGACGTACATACGATACCCATTACTTTTTTTCTTTTTTTCTTTTTCTTCTTTTTTCATCTTGGTTTATTGGTTTCTTTTTTTGGGTCTGGGGACTTGAGGTTTTTTATGGCTTGGTTTTTTTTGTAATACAATAATTTTTGGGATATATACAGAGGAGTATAGAATGGGGGTGTTATACGCCGCTTGCGACATTGCCGTCTTTCCATAGATGCAAGAGTCGTTCGAGTTTAGGGGCCCAGGTGGATTCTGGATGGGAGAGGTCTTGGAAATCGAGGACATTATTGGATCCGAGGACGAAATCAGACTGGTGAGTACGAGAGAGCTCGGCCATGAGGGCTGCAGAGCCAAGTTTCTGGCCGAGGTCATGGCAGAAGCTGCGGACGTAGAAGCCGGAGCTGACGGTGAGGCGGATACGAGCAGCAGGAGGACCCTTGTCCGTCCAGGGCGGTGGGGCATCGGGGTCGGTGGGTGGGATCAGCTGGCTTCCACGTTTGTGGGAGGTTTGCAATTTCACCTCACGCTGCTTCTTTTTCGATAGCTCATCAGCTTTTGGTGTTTCCTTGCTCGGCGCTTCCTTTTCCTTTCGAGAAGCATCGTAGTAGGTGGATGGGGGTGGCTGGCCAAGGGCGCCGGACATGACAGCACCCTGGGTGCTTCGTTGTCGCTTGCTAGCACGGTCCTCAAACAGGTCGTCGTGGCGCTCTTCGAGACGGCGTTTTGTGGCCTCGTGGGCGGCAACGGCCTCTTGGTCGGTCTGTTCCTCTTCGGGGGTCATCTTTTTGACGGCACCGGCTTCCTGATCGCGTTCTTGGCGCCATACCTTTTCGGCGAGGCTTTGCTCCGCCAGACCAGCTTCCTCAGAGGGCCAAAAGTGGCGGTGCGTGCCGGGTTCCATCCAGGAGACCAATTCGCAGGCTGTGACATGGACATCTCTCGTCTCAATCTCGCGCGGAATGGCGAGCCCTTCGCGGGCATATTCGTAGAGCGGCTTTCCATTCATCTTGAGCGCAGAGTACAGGGGAGGCATCTGCTTGTACGAGCCGCGAAAGTCAGCAAGAGCAACCTCCACCTTTTCGCGGGTAATGTCGCTGTAGCTGCGGCGTGAGAGGACACGGCCGACACGGTCATAGGTGTCTGTGCTTGCGCCAAAGACGACAACGGTCTCGTAGGTCTTTTGGCAGAGGAGGAACTGAGACAACTGCTTGGTGCCTTTGCCAATGCCGAGGATGAGAATGCCCGTGGCTAGAGGATCGAGGGTGCCGCCATGGCCCATTTTGACACGCATGTCACGTTTGGCCCGGCTGCGCCTCTTGTGCTGGGCATTGGATTCAGACATGCGAACAGCAGCCTCGGTCTCGATGAGGGGACGGAAGAAGGACGATGGATTGAAGACGGCCTGGCAGTCGCGGATGACCTGCGCAGAGCTCATCCCCACGGGTTTGTTAATGGCTGTCATTAGCAATAGAACTCGGGAGGGGGTGATGGACACGCACCGAAGACGCCTTCGCGAACAGCTTCGACGGCCATTGTTGCCAGACGAGTCATGACAATGGCATCATTGCTGATGTAACTTTGGTCTTTTTTTTTTCCTCTTTTTTTTTGGCGCCTTATCGCCGATAAGGCATGCGAGTGTACCATTCAAGGTCACGAGCAGCTGATGGAAGAGTGTGGTCATGAAGACTATGACGGACAAGAAGACGTCGGGAAAGGCGAATACAGCCCGGTATGGGTTTGTGCCGGAGAGCAGGGTTCTGCGGCCGGCAGATGGGTCTGTTTCGATGGACGAATGGCCGTCGTTTACGCTATTGGACGCGATAGTGTACCGAAAAGACGGACAGACGATGGAAAATGCCCTGTTGGTGAACCAGCTGGGGCCATTTACGGTGACGGGGAGGCTCGATATGGAGGGCGAAGAGAGCCATCCGCAGCGTATGTTTTGTGAGCAGAGGGAGACGGGGGGTTGACGGCAGTGATTGAAAAGGGCACACAGACCCGGGACATTGTGATTACGGACTCGAATGCGTATTCGATTGGCTTCGACCCCCAGCCGGTGATTTGGGTGTCGGGACAGGCTGGGTGGTTCCTGATTGAGCCGCACGCACGCTACGAGCCCATCTACCGCGACATGTGCGACGTGTCGACGCTGTACAATGTCATTGGCGATGTGTACCGTGCGGCCATCAAGGACGTCCCGCGACAAGCGCGCACGCGGGAGCTATCGCTGCGGGACCTGCGCGAGGTCCTGTTTGACTATGCGCTCGCTGTGGGCTCGGGGATGACGTATAGCGAGGTTGTCAACGAGTGCCGTCGTCTGGGGCCTGCTCTGCTGGCCCACGTCTCGACGGCCACGGATCTGCCGTGGAAGCACACTCGGCTCTTCCAGTGGCTCACACGCGCGCTGCAGGACGCGCCCTCGGGCGTGGCACCACGGCCCACAAGGGCCCATATTGCTGCCGCCGCCGCACAGCAGCTGAACCGCATTGCACAGGCACAGCCGGCCGTCGCGACAGAGGCCAGTGCACTGCCCATCCGCACGCCTGCCACACGGCCACCGCGAGTGCGGATCCCGGCGCTGACGCTGGCAGCAGACGAACGGGCGGCTGTGCTGGCACGGCTGCTGGCCGCCGTGGACAGCATCGCACGCGAGCTGGGCAGCGCTGCGCTGCTGACGCCAGGAAAGGTGCATGTTGGCCTGTATGCGCAGCACCGGCTGTGCGACTACAAGGTCGCCAAGAAGCTCACAAGCTTTTTTGCCCACGAATTGCTGGATGGGATGGCGTCTGCGTGGCACGCAAGCCCATTTTACGCAGAGTACCTGGTCTCGGCGGAGATGGAGTCGTATCTGCCCAAGAACGACTCGTTCCTGCGCGACATGCACCTACAGCTGCAGCGACGCACCCACGAGCCAGCAGCTACAGTGGCAGGGAAGCGCACAATGCTGCGGCCGGCGGTGGCAGACGAGCACGAGGCCCGTAAGCGTCCCCGGAGCGAGACGACAGACTCGTGGCCCGCCAAAATGGCGCGTAACGACGCGGGCGACGAAGACGCAGTCTGGGCGGTGCATGCCGAGTCTGTAGAGGTGCCGATGCGGGCTCTGGGGCTGCACGGGACGTGGACGTGTCCGTTTCCAAAGTGCGACTTTTTTGTGCGGAGTGCAGAGGTAGACGAGTGGAACATGTCTGACGACGACGACGACGACGACGATAATGGGGTATCACGACAGTTGGTGAGGGAGCATTTACGGGGCCATGAGGCGGAGGAGGTCGACCCGGTGGATCTGGCCATGGCAGAAGCCGAAAAGAGCAGGGCATCAATTACGTGGGTGATGTGCAAGTGTGGTGTGTGCATGGGGGTGCTAACAGACAGACATTTGCTGGCAAAGATTTCGGGAACGTCGCGCATGCGATCGTCTCGGGCATTTTTATACTAGCAGGGAAGCGCTTCAAAAGAGCGCACGCAAAAACAAAGGAGAAGGAGACCGCTTATTGTGTCAGATGTGCTGTGCGAATGTGATGGCGACAGCAAAAGAAAGAAGAGTAAGAAGAAGAAAAGAGGCGTGGTCGTTTGGTGTGACAGTAACTCGTTTATGGCACTTTGGAGCGCTTGCATCATGATTCACGTTTGCCGGTATTACAAGCTGAAAAAAGGAAAAAAAAAAGAGTCTTACGTCTGGCGGCTGTAAAGAAGGAAAAAAAAGGTATATGTAGAGGCCGTGATGACGCTCTGTTTTGGGGGGCACAAGATGAAGACGACTCTTTTGCTAGCAGCTGCAGCGACGGCAGAGATTGCGGCACAGCCGCCGCGAGACCTGCTGGTCAGCGATCCGAGTATGACTTACTTTTTCATGTGCAAGTGGGAGGCTGACAAGAATAAAAGACTCAATCAAGGGTGTGGCCAAGACGTTGGCCCACGGGGTCATGTCGTACTACAAGGGCGATGCCACGGTGCGTCTGCAAGAACGACGATGATGGGAGGCGGCTTGCTAATGAATAGAAATATGTAGATCTCCCGCAGCCGTACTACTGGTGGGAGTGTGGTGGCATGTTTGGGACCATGCTGGAGTATTCGCACCGTACGCAGGACACGTCCTTTGACGATGCTGTTGTGCGAGGCATAGTGGCCAATCTGGGGCCCAACTATGACCTTATCGTGCCGGCGCACCACTTTGACGAGGGCAATGATGACCAGATGTTCTGGGCGTTTACGGTGCTGACGGCGGCCGAGTACGGCGTGGCATTGCCGGCAGATTACAAGGGCCCGGGCTGGCGGCAGGTTGCCGAGAACATCTGGAACAACATGGTCGTGCGGTGGGACACGACGCAGTGCGGTGGTGGGTTCCAGTGGCAAATGTTTGCAGACAATGCCAACGGCATGGACTATAAAAACTCGGCGAGCAATGGCGGCTTTTTCCAGCTGTCGGCGCGGCTTGCCCACATGACGGGCAACCAGACGTACGCCGACTGGGCCAACAAGGTGTGGGACTGGACGGCTGCCATTGGCATGCTGGACGGCGACTACAATGTCTACGACGGCTCGAGCTCTACGAGCAACTGCACAGACATCAACAAGCTAGCCTTTTCCTACCAGAACGGCATCTTCCTCTATGGCGCAGCCGTGCTGGCCAACAAGACGGGCGATGCACAATGGGTCCAGCGGGCCTCGGGCCTGCTGACGGCGGCCGAGGCCTTCTTCGACTCGGGCGCAAACGCCACCAATGTCATGTGGGAGCCGGCCTGCGAGGGCGTGCAGACGTGCGATGCCGACATGAAGACGTTCAAGGGCTATCTCGCACGTTTCATGTATGCCGCGGCCGAGGCGCAGCCGGCGTTGGCAGCACGGGTGCGGACGATGATGAGCGTATCGGCCACGGCGGCGGCACGGTCGTGCACAGGGTCCAGCCAGGGCGCACCGACGGCCGAGGGGACGACGTGTGGCACAAAGTGGTACACGGGGGGCTTTGACAGCGATGCTGGGCTGGGCCAGGAGATGAGTGCTCTGGAGGCGATCCAGGGGCTGCTGCGGCTTGACGGGGTCCCAACGGGTGCCGGCACGGCCCCGACGAGCAGCCATAAGAGCAGCCATACGAGCAGCCGTACGAGCAGCCATGCGAGCAGCCACAGCCATACGAACAACACGTGTGTATGCACAGCGTCGCCGTCGCCGTCGTCGAGTGCCTCGAGTGCGTTGAGCACTATTAGTTTGCTGAGCACGATGGGGACGGCATCGACGGGGCTGCCGCGAAAGAGCCCGAGTGCCACGGGACGGACGCCCACCATAGAGACGATTGTGAGCGGGGCCACTCGTCTCCATGTCTGCTACTTGCCATGGGTGTATGTGTTGTATTTTGTATATACTATAATATAGTGCGACTAGCATACGAGCAAGGCCAGGACCTTTTGTAGAGACGCCAAGAAACGAGTGACCTCGGCTTCTGTTCCGACTGTGATGCGGAGACAGCCGAGGCAGCCGTGTTCATGGCCACGGAAGCGCACGACGACGCCATTGTCCTCTGCCAGGGCCTCGTACACGGCCTTGGCGACGGCATTGTCCGGCTGGCCATCACGCCCGACCATTTCAAAGAGGAGAAAGTTGCTGTCCAGGCCGCCTCGCAGCCGACCTACGCCGGGAATCTTGGCCATTTCGGCGACGAGCCGAGTCCGCTGTTGCTTGATCTGAGTGACACCGGCCTCCATTTGGGAGATGCCGTCCGTGAGGGCGTTCTGGGCCAAGACGCTGGTGGGGCTGGCAATGTTATAGGGGGCCTTGAGGCTGTTGAGCAGGGCAGCAACAGGGGGGGCGCAAAAGGCAGCGCCGAGACGGATGCCGGCGAGACCAAAGGCCTTGGAGAGCGTCTGCAGCACCACGAGGTTGGGCCATTCGCAGACCCATTCGGCCAGCGAGCTGTTGCCACCGACAAAGTCAATGTAGGCCTCGTCGACGACGACAATGCCGTTCCAGTTCAGCCGCAGCAGCGTCTCGATGTCGTCCTTGGCAAGAGCAGCACCGGTGGGGTTCCCGGGGGAGCAGAGATAGACGAGCTTGATGGTGGGGTCGTCGAGGACGGCACGGATGCCAGCAACGTCGATGCCGAAGACGGGGGCGTCTGTGAGGGGCACCTTGACGAGGCCGACGTCGTTGACCTGGGCACTGACAGCATACATACCATAGGTAGGGGGGCAGACGAGGATACGGTCCTTTCCGGGAACACAAAAGCAGCGCAGAAGGGCGTCAATGGCCTCGTCGCTGCCGACGCCAACAAAGACATGCTCGGGCGTCAGCTGCTTCTGTGTGTGCGTGTTTGTCTGGCGGAGCCGGCACAGCTTGGTCTTGAGCTCACGCTGGTGTGGATCTGGGTAGCGGTGGAGGCCCGAGAGGGAGGCGTCTTGCAGAGCCGACGAGGAGAGGGCTGGGCCAAAGGCATTTTCATTGGCGTCCAGGAGGATATTGTGACCATCGTCTTTATAGTCACTGTCTGTCAGTCTTTTTTATGCTCACGGCCATTTTTTTAGGGGGGGGGACGGTCCCACATACTCTCGTGCACAGCGGTACGGCTGCAGCGCCAGAATATTGGGCCGCGCACACGTTTCCAAATTGAACATTTTCAATGGCAACTTTTTGCAGTCTCAGCTTTAAAATTTTCGTAACTTTTTTTCTTCTAAATTTTTCATTTTTAAACTTTGCATCGATACCGCCCATGACTCACACTACCACCACCATTCATGATGAAACCTCCTGATAGATCCAGTCATCCTTTTTCATCTTTACGAGACTACAATAGTAATATTTTTTTTAAAAAAAAAGTAAGGATGTCGTCGAAACACCCAAAAATGGAGCAACACGGGATTGAACCGCGGACCTTTAGATCTTCAGTCTAACGCTCTCCCAACTGAGCTATTACTCCGCTGCGAAATTCGGCGTCACTAGCGGCTATAAAGCAAACTCCGCTCGGCCGGCATCGGCGGACCGTTTGGGCCGCTATCGCGATAAGAGCTGCGTCCGCCATGTCGCTCTTTCCTCGCCAATGGGAAGAATGAAACCCTGCACGACGACAGTGGAGACTAGAGGCTGCAGAACGGAAGGAGCGCGCCCAAGCGAGAGATGGAGAGGATTTTGTCGAGACAGACGCGGGCGACGACGCTGGATGCGACGCCTGACGCTGGAGCGCGGCTGTAGCGTGGAGGAGGGACCGCCCCATCGGGGCAACGGCAACCGTGAGGCCTTTTCCGGCATGAAAAAGAAAGAGAAAAGGGGAGGAATGGGCCGTGTATTTATACCTTTTTTTCTTTTAAAAACGCACGGTGCACTGCATCCTGGCTTGTACACTTGCCAGCCAGCCAGCCAGTCAGCTACATAGTTATGCCTGCCTCTCTTCGACGGCTGGGCCCGGCGTCGGGCTACCTACAGGCTACCCGTTACGTAATCTAGAACCACAGGCGAGGAACCAAGAGACAGGAAGCCGTGGTTGCGATGCAGAATGGAATGCAGGGAAATGGAAAATGGGATGCGGGAAATGCAGACGCAAGCGTTGGGCAATGAATAACGTCAGTCTTGAGTCTCGACGCCTGCGTCCCGTGTCTGCACAATCTGCACAAAATGTACAATCTGCACAAGAACCAAGATGGGAGGGTACAAGCGGTACCACGTCTGCGGTGAGTTGGACGCCTGTAAGCACGACGGCCGTTAGTGGTGGCTCCACTGAAAAAAAATTGGCAAGCAAGAAAAGCGAGTGCAAAAAGGGCCAAAAAAAGAAGAAAAAGAAAAAGCACTAGAAAAGCGGACGAGAGCGGACAGCGGCCGATGTCGATGTCAATGATGGCGGAAGAACGGCGAGCACGGTCTCCATCGCCGGCATCAATGACACGAGCACGACTCGCGATGGCGCGAGACGAAGGACGTTCTCGGACGACGCGCCTGGACTACGGCGAGCGCGGTAGTTCCAAGGAGCTCGCAGAGCGGCCGCTGCGCGAGCGGGAGCGGGATCGGGACCGAGGAAGAGACAGAAACAGGGAAAGGGACAGAGAAAGAGACTACGACAAAGATCGAGGGACTCGGGACCGGAAACGCTCGCGAGAACGACGAGACCGGCGGTACGACGACCGACACCGTCATTCGCGACGAGACCACTCGCGACGGCGCACGCGACGGTCACGCAGCCGCTCGCGAAGCCGCAGCCACAGCCGTGAGCGGTACCGGGAAAGAGATAGAGAACGAGACCGGGACCGAGGACGGGACCACAAGAGAAGCCCAAAGTCGCCTCGACGGCGGTACAGACGGCGGGATGAGCGCGGGCGTGATGAGAGGTCCCGGACACGTGAAGAGAGATCGCCGTCGAGACGGTTTTACGAGGGAAGGGGCGGTCTTGACGAGACATCGCCCGATACGCGAAAGGCATCACCGCCAGCGAATGCGCCTACGGGGCCGCGTTCGGCACGGAAGATGGACGACGAGTCGGTGGGGTCGGTGCAGAGCCCAGGGAAGGGCAAGATCAGCTTTGCCTTGAAGGCAGCGTCGAAGCCCATGGCGCATGGGAATGCCGACATTGCGCAGAAGCTAAGTGAAGCGATGCGGAATGGGGCACGGCGAGAACGCGAGCGCGAGCGAGACAGAGACAGAGAGCGATGGGAAAGGCCAGAGAGGCCAGAGAGGCCAGAGAGGCCAGAGAGACTGGAGAGAACGGAGGAGGAAAAAGAAACGGATAGAGAAAAAAGGCCACGGCTGGAGATTCCCGAACAGCTAGAAAGAGAAAGGATAGCGTCACAAGAAGGCGAGGAGGCTGAAGGAAAGGAAAGGTACAAAATCATCCGGCAGATTGTCAAACGACCGCGGCCGAAGCCGGTGCTCTCCCAGGACTTTGCCGAGTCGCCGTCCGTCTATTATAGGAAGCCCGGGAACGAGTCGGTGGTGGGCTCGGGCACGTATGGCAAGGTGTTCAAGGCCACACACGTGTACACAAAGCGGCTGGTGGCGCTGAAGCGCATCCGCATGGAGGGCGAGCGAGAAGGCCTTCCCGTAACGGCGATTCGCGAGATCAAGTTGCTGCAGGCACTGAAGCACAAGAACGTGGTGGAATTGCTAGAGGTGATGGTGGAGAAGAATGACTGCTTCATGGTGTTTGAATACTGCGCGCACGATCTCCACGGCATCATTAACCACCCGACGTTCAAGCTGACAATGGCGCACCGCAAGGACCTGGCGCGGCAGCTGTTCCAAGGGCTTGACTATCTACACCGACGGGGTGTGCTGCACCGGGACATCAAGACGGCCAACATCCTAGTGGATAGCCAGGGGGTGCTCAAGTTTGCCGACTTTGGACTAGCGCGCTTCTTTTCCAAGACAAAAGAGCTGGACTATACAAACCGCGTGATTACCATCTGGTACCGGCCACCGGAGCTGCTCCTGGGGGCTACACAGTACGGGCCGGCCGTGGACATTTGGGGTGCGGCGTGCGTGTTGGTGGAGATTTTGATGCGCACGCCGATTTTCCCGGGCATGGGCAGTGAGTGGAACCAAATGAACCAGATTTACCAAGTCATGGGCACGCCAACAAGGGAGGACTGGCCGGCGATGGAGAAGCTGCCGTGGTTTGGGCTGATGATTCCGAACGTGTGTCGCATGGGCACCTTTGACGAGCAGTACCACGACCTCTCGCGGGCGGCGTTTGACTTGATCAAGGCGATGCTTGTCTACGACCCGGGACAGAGGCCGAGTGCAGGGGATGTGTTGCGACATGCATATTTTACAGAGGAAAAGCCAGTTGCGCAGGCGAGCGAGTATGTTTTTTTTATTTTTTATTATTTGTTCTTTTTTATTTTTTATTTTTTATTTTTTACGGATGGCTAACGACAGTTTTGCGGGTATTGGCGGTGATTTTCACGAGTCGGATGCGCGAAACCTGCGGCGGGAAAAGGAGCGGCTTGAAAAGGAAGAGCGGGCCAAGGGAAAGAAGAGGCCAGCAGACCCGGTGGAGACACAGGCGAAGCGGCAGCATGTGGACAAGACAGACAGGGAAGGAAGCGTGAGTGGGGAGTCCAAGAGCATGGAGCCATAATACATTGTACTATCGTGCTGAATGCAGAGCATGCACATGCCAGGGTGTGCAAAGTGGGCTGACTGGCTCCATAGCTGGCGGTCTAACTGGCGGGCTGGCTTGCTAGCAAGGGACAGAGCTGTGGGCTGCGAGCTCGAGCTGTGCCCCTTGCGTTGCACCTTCCTTTTTATTTTTTTATTGCCAGGCCCGCATGGGCACGGCTCACGAGGAAGGAGGTTCCGACGTAGCTGCCAGAAATGCGCCAAAAATAACGTGAAGCAAAGTAAATGTACACATAAATAAATAAAACGTCATTGCCCTGCTTTCTTTTTTGCGAAAACCACCTCGATCTTTCCCCCTCCCCTCCGCCCACCGCCGCCCGCCCCTCGACCTGGGCATGCATGCTAAAGGAAGCATGAAAAAGTGAAGAGCGAAAAAAAAGAAGAAAAAGAAACAAAACGACTAAAAAATTTTAAATAAAAAAACCAAATAAAAAAAAGACAAGTGTGCTGAAAACTATAAAAGCGTCGGGGGAAGCCCCTTGGGTTGGTTATTTTTTCCCTTTCCTTACCACCTGACTGCGACTTTTCAACCACCATGACACGCAACGTACGAGAGCATTATCTTTTTGAGATTGCCACGGAAGTGGCTCACCGAGGTACGTCGAGTGGGAGAGGGGGGGCGTGAGAGGGGCATTGCTGATGCTGGTGCATAGTGGGCGGAATTTACTCGGTGATCAAGTCAAAGGCGCCAGTGACGACGAGAGAGTATGGAGAGCGGTACACTCTGATTGGGCCTCTGCACAAAGAGTCGGTAGGTGGACTCGAACGAAAGAGAGCGAGAGAGCGTGCTAAGAACAGGCCCATGCGGAGGTGGAGGCGATGGAGCCCAGAGACGCAGCGATGCGGGCAACGATCGAGTCGATGCGCAGCCGCGGAATTGGCATCGTGTACGGACGGTGGTTGATTGAGGGGGCTCCGAACGTGCTGCTGATCGACACGTCGACGGCGTACAGCTATTTGGACGAGTGGAAGAAGGACCTGTGGGAGACGGCGCAGATCCCGACGCCGTCGGGCGACCACGAGACCAACGAGGCGGTTGTGTTTGGCTACTTGGTGACGTGGTTCCTGGGCGAGTTTGTGAACCACGAAAAGGACCACGCGGTGATTGCACATGTGCACGAGTGGCTGGCGGGCGTGGCGCTGCCGTTGATCAAGAAGCGGCGCATTGACGTGACGACCATTTTCACGACGCACGCCACCCTGCTGGGGCGGTATTTGTGTGCCGGGTCCGTCGACTTCTACAACAACCTGCAGCACTTTGAGGTGGACACCGAGGCCGGCAACCGCGGCATCTACCACCGCTACTGCATTGAACGGTCGGCCACGCACTCGGCGGACGTCTTCACGACGGTGTCGCACATTACGGCGTATGAGAGCGAGCACCTGCTGAAGCGCAAGCCGGACGGCGTGCTGCCGAACGGGCTCAACGTGACCAAGTTCTCGGCGGTGCACGAGTTCCAGAACCTGCACCAGCACAACAAGGAGAAGATCCACGACTTTGTGCGCGGGCACTTTTACGGGCACTACGACCTGGAGCCCGAGAACACGCTGTACTTTTTCACGTCGGGCCGCTACGAGTTCCGCAACAAGGGCGTCGACATGTTCATCGAGGCCCTGGCGCGGCTGAACCACCGGCTGCAGCAGGCAGGCAGCAAGATCACCGTCGTGGCATTCATCATCATGCCGGCGCAGACGCACTCGCTGACGGTCGAGGCGCTCAAAGGCCAGGCGGTGGTCAAGTCGCTGCGGGACACGGTCGACGTCATTGAGCGCAACATTGGACGGCGCATCTTTGAGCGCTCGCTCAAGTGGCACGAGGGCCAGACAATGCCGGATGAGAAGGAACTCATCACGGCACAGGATCGCGTGCTGCTGCGGCGGCGTCTGTTTGCCATGAAGCGCGACGGCCTGCCGCCCATTGTGACGCACAACATGGTCAACGACCAGGAGGACCCCATTCTGAACCAGATCCGGCGCGTGCAGCTCTTCAACCACCCGTCGGACCGCGTCAAGGTGGTCTTCCACCCGCAGTTCCTCAGCGCGTCGAACGCGGTGCTGCCGATGGACTACGACGACTTTGTGCGCGGCACGCACCTGGGCGTCTTCTCGTCGTACTACGAGCCGTGGGGCTACACGCCGGCCGAGTGCACGGTCATGGGCGTGCCCAGCATCACGACCAACCTGTCTGGCTTTGGCTGCTACATGGAGGAGCTGATTGAGAACTCGAGTGACTATGGCATTTACATTGTCGACCGTCGTAACAAGGGGGTCGACGACTCGGTCAACCAGCTCGCGTCCTACATGTTTGACTTTTGCGAAAAGTCGCGCCGCCAGCGCATCAACCAGCGCAACCGCACCGAGCGGCTGTCAGACCTGCTGGACTGGAAGCGGATGGGTCTGGAGTACGTCAAGGCGCGGCAGCTGGCCCTGCGCCGCGCGTATCCGGATGCCTTTGAAGGCGCCGACGAGGACTTTATCCCGGGCGTTGAGCACAAGATCTCGCGGCCGTTTAGCGTGCCAGGCTCGCCACGGGACCGGTCGGGGATGATGACGCCGGGCGACTTTGCGAGCCTGCAGGAGGGCCATGAGGGCCTGAACACGGAGGATTACGTGGCGTGGAAGCTTCCGTACGTATTATGAAGATGTGGTATAGGGACTAACAGAACAGGGAGAAGGAGGACGCCGACGAGCACGCCTTTCCGCTGCATTTGAAGCCAAAGAAGAGCACGGGCAGTCCCCTCGACAGTATTACTCTTTCATAGAAGAAACAAGAACCTTTGTAAGAGAAGAAAAAGAAAAAGAAAAAAAACACAAAACGAGTCGGGAAAAGAAGAAAAAGAAAACAAGAGGACAAAAAACAAGAAAAAGAAAAGAGAAAAAAGCAAAAAACAGACGTAAGAGACTAAGAGCTGGCCCTGAAAGCAGAGGACGAAGCGGCTGAGACAGCCGCCCCTAATTAGTACTTGCGTAAAGTATTATAAAACCAGTTGGCCCCATGGATGAGCGTCGCGAAAGATGAAGCACTTTAAGAAACTGTTTAGGCGCAAGCCGCGGAAGACGACATCATGGGCCGACTCGGGCCCGTCGCCGGCGTACCTGAACTCGACGCGCTCGGCGCGGCTGCTGGCGACAATGCCCGACGCCGTCCTGCGGCGCATCTTTGCGTTCGTGTGTCCGCACAGCCAGGACGAGACGTTTGAGGCGTACGAGGACTCGACGGGGCCTAGTCCGTGTCCGCTGTGCGACACGCGCGACCTCGCCCAGTGTCTGCGCGTGTGTCGGCGCTGGCGGGTGCTGGCAGGGCCGGTGCTGTACACGAGTCTGCGGCTCGACACGATGCACTTCAACACGCCGAACTGCCACCAGGCGTCGGCCAAGAAGAAGAAGAAGCGGCGCGGCGACGATGACGACTGGGCCGAGGACCTGCACGACACGTCGCAGGAGCGGCTGCAGCTGCTCTCGGCGGTGCTCTTCCGGGGCACGCCGCTGGCCGAGCACGTGCGCTTTGTCAAGATGCCGCAGATGCTGCGCGACAAGAGCATCGACGAGCTGGCGCGGCTGGTTTCGCGCACGCGGAACCTGAAGTACATTGACCTGCCCGCAGCCTTTGCCAACAGCGACCCCAGCTGCACCGTGCTGCGGAGGACGCTCGAGCGGGCGTGTCCCCGCATCCGCAAGCTGACGTTTGCGCGCAGCAGCGGGGAGAGCTTCTGCCGAAGCGAGGAGAACTTCTGCCGCATCTACTCGGACAATGTCTTTCTGCAGCTGCGGGTCGTCACGCTCGAGGGCATCCACATGCAGCCCGATGCCCTGCGGATGGTGCTGTCGTCGCTCACTAGCCTTGAGGCCCTCTGCATCAACGCCTGTCCCCATCTAACAGACGACCTCTTTGTCTGCTCTCCCAGCTTCGAGTTTTCCGTGCCCCCCCTCAAGGAGCTCGTACTGTCGAGCGTCGACTGCCGGCCCGAGGGCCTCGTCAGCTACCTTGCGCGTCCCGACGTGGCCAGCAAGCTGCGTCTTCTCTCGCTGTCAGAGACGGCCGTGGCTGCCGAGGACCTCGCCGTTGTCTTGGAGGTGGCCGTTTCGCTCGAGCAGCTGACATATACCCAGACCGTGTCCAACATCTCCCCTGCCATGGCCTCGCTCGCCAATACCCGGCCTCTTGCCTCCCGCTCCCTCTGCTCCATCAACTACACCATCCACCCGGCAGGCGACTGGGCCGACGGCCTCAGCGTCAAGCCCTACTACAACTACCTCTCTGGCTCCATCGTGTCGGGCTGTCTGCCGCAGCTGCGCTCCGTCTACGTACGTGACCCCGACTTCCCCGACGCCATTGCCGCAGGCCTCGCCCTGCCTCCACCGCCCCCCATTGCCGGTTTTGGTGCGTCCTTGCATCCCGGCGGCTTGACGGCGCAGCAGCGGGTGTCGGCGCGGCTGTCGATGCGGCTGGATGCGCCCAACATGCAGGCTGCGCTCCGGCTCAGCAGCAACAATCCATTTGTGGGGGTCATGTCGCCGCAGCAGATTGCCAGGCTGGAGGTCTTTGTTGGCGACAGCAAGGACACCTGGAGCTCCATGGTCCTTGGTGGCGACATGAACTATGCAGAGCCGAGCCGCCCGTCGAGCTTGTATGGCATTAGCAACGACATGGGTGGCGGCAATGTCCGAAGGAGCATATTTGTGACGGACAGCACAGGCCATCTGGCGGCCATGGGCATGCCGAAAGAGCGTCGGCCAAGCACAAGCAGCGAACGGCCTGCGACGAGCAGTGGCAAGCGACGATCACGGGGCGATTTATGGGCATGATATGTTTTGGCACAGTAATAAATTGTATACTATAAAAAATGGTAGAATGAAGTGAAAATGTTTCCTCCGAGTCCTTTCCGTCACGAATGCTTTCCTTTCTTTCTTTTTTCCCTTCTCATTCCTCCTCCTTGGGTGGCTCTTCACCACCACCGCCGCCGCCGCCATTCATTTCGTGTTTCAACTCCATGGCCCAGTACAGTGTCGTGATGAGCAGCATGGCAAAGGACGCCCATGTGAGGGCCTCAAACTTGGCCCCGTGCGTGGCCTCCATGCCAATCGTGTCCTTGCCCAGCCGGTTGATCGTCTCGCACGTAGACTTGCTGGCCACAGCACTAACAATGCCGGCAATCAATAGACAGAGCGTCCCCATCGACGCGGCGCCCAGGTTGGCATACACCGTCTCCCTTGGGAACTTGGGCCGCACAAATGCCGACGCCAAGGTGAAGACCAACGCCAAGCCACCCCCCGCCGCAGAGATGATGTAAAAGGCCACCAGGACAAGCCCGAGCGTGGGGATCCGCGTCAGTGCCGTCTCCAGGCTCTCACTGGCACCTAGCCGTGCCAGACTGCCGCCATCAACAAAGTTTCGGTCGAGTTCATCGTCAATGACTTGCGAAATGTTAATGGCAGAGGCCGTCAGCTGCGATGAGCACACCGTAACGTTACGCCAGCTGCCACGCGCCGTAGCATTCGGCGCAAATGTGCCTTCGCAAATGTTCATAAGGTGTAACGAGTAGAACTCGCCGATGCCAAGAACACTAGCCATTTTGTCGGCAGCCGCATCTGCTGGTAGGCTGGCAAGGACCCCCTCGGCGGCCGACAGCGTCAGCAGCCGCTTGGAAAGATGCGATGTTGCATTGGTGGTGCTATTGGATAAAAAGCTGTCCAGATGCCGTCGCACGGGCTGATTCAAGGCTGGCACATAGTTGCGGCCGAGGGCCGATGTGTTGAGCATCATGATGGAATAGTCCTCCATGAAGCCCGGCGTGTTCCCGGCAAAAATGCCGAGAATGGTCAAGACGAAACCTATAATAGACGTCACAATAGGGATATAAAAGGTCAACGCCATCGTCCTATGCAATAGACAAAATCGACACGTCCCAAGTGTCTACTATATGTAGACCCCTCCCTCCCATTTTGAGAGGTGAAAAAAAGCCTCCTTCGATATGGACAGAAAAAAAGTTAATGGTGGCAATCGTCATGCCATGCTTGCGGCCAAAGTGCTTTTGGGTGGCTCAGAGCGTCCGATGCGGCCGACTGACAGACTGGAATGCCATCATGACGCAGACTCGGGCCGCACACATTCCAGCTCACGCCCCAATGAACAGTCTTTTTCTTTTCTTCTTTTTCTATGTGAGCGTCAAGTGAGACATCCGCATGCCAGTCTCGCACACAATCATCCGCCCCCGACCATTACGCTGTCGTCGGATCTGCCGCTCCAAGCCACCCGTCATTGGACCCTCCCACACCCCCTTGGCCACAACGACCGTTGTCACTTGTCCCCAATCCCCCGTCCAGTCCAGTTGCGCCAACATCTCCACCCACTCACACCCCGTCATATCGAGATACTCTAGGCCATACAAGAGCCTGTTCAGCTGTCGCAATACAGCAAACGCCTCTTGCTCCGTCCCACTCGGCCTTGGCCAGTACGCAAGGCTCAAATGCGTCAACGTCGGCATATGCTTCGCCAACGACAACAACTGCCGCCATGACACCTGTGCCGTCGACATCCCCGGCGCCACACCCAACGACAAATGCGTCAGATTCGGCAGCAGGCACAGAGACTCTTCCATGGACACATCCTCCCACGAGTCTTGCACCACCGTCTCCGTCTGCCTTGTCTGTCCAAACAAGAGCCTTTCCACCTGCCGGACCGTCAGGCTGTGCCCAACAGACCACGTCAGGTCCAAATACTGCACCGTCTCTGCCTCTTCCTGCAAAACAATGGCCAGTTCTTCCACCGTAACGCCCCGTTCCAGACGCATACAGCCAAGATAAGACACCAGCAAGCTCCTCAGAGACCCCCGGAGACACCCTAAAAACTCGCCATAGTCCTGGTACACCGCCCAGTCCTGCACCAGACGGTACATGGCCATCCCCAGTAGCGAATGCCTTCCTGTATGCTTATATCCGGGCATTCGCAGCCCCGTAAAGGGAAACACGACCTCCATGTCCTCCACGTCCCCATACGCCTTTTCTTTTACCGTCCACGATGGAGGCGGCGCCGGACCTGGCGGACGCTCCCCGTCAGGAGCTTGCTCCACCACCGGCGGCGGCGGCGGCGCAGGCGGACGACTCGGCTGTACCATGGCGTATGCATGTAAACGATCGGCCCGTGTCTGACGAAGACTCGCCAGCATCTGGTTCACGGACCGTGGCCCCGGTGGTTCTTCATGATACTTGGGCTTTATAGCTACGCCTGAGCCCGTAAGCGACTGTGGCGCAGTGGTCGGAGGCTTGGAGAACTGCCCCCGATGCCACTTTTTCTTGGGCATCTGGATATGTAGATATCACGAAAATGAAGCTATCCGAGTTAGCCTACTGCAAAAGCCCTTGGCATGCTCAGGTGCCCAAATTATCAGGTGCACAAACAGAGAAAACGCATGTGTAACCGGAAAATTACCGTTTACGTACTGGTCTTTCAATCGAGACGGAATTCTGAGGCCTTGAAAGGGCATCCAAAGGTCCTTTTTTTTGCGGCTGTTGTGCTACGTTTTGCGTCGTAAACTCTGTGCATAATCGTCAGAGGACCGCAGATTCCTTCTTCCCTTGAGGATTTTTTTTCAATTTTTTTCACGTTATTGTCTTTGTAGAGTCATCTTTCTTTGTCGACAAAGACAATGTCGTCACGTCACCTTTTCTTTTGCGCCGGTTTGTTGCACATTCTTTGGTGGGGCTACTGGGTTTCTGCATACTATGCATGTATCCAATACATATAATCGTCCTACATACAACGGACTCGCTGCCGATTTGAGACCTTTTCTATTTTTTTTTGTTTTTTCCTGTTTTGGCAAAGACGTACATTGTACGTTCATCTTTTCAAACAGTCGGGAGTTTTACTTTTTTATTTTTTTTTGCTCAAACCGTGATCATCTCTTTCAAGGATAAACAAAGTAGACTGTGAAAAAAAAAACAGGAAAAGGAAAAGGACAGGCAAAGACGTCTTTGCAAAACGATTCGATTGCTAAAGAGAGTCGAAAGATGCTATACTCTATTAGGAAATGCTTAGCGAACGGAATCGGAAGACACGCAGTGTCTCGGCCTATTGTCAAGGAACCCAGCTCATGAACAGTCTCTTCAAGATGTCGGTGAAGGTGCAAAAAAATGAAAAAAAAAGGAAATGAAAGAAAAGGGAAGAAAAGAAGAAAAAAAAGGGAGAGGATCGGACATTTTTTTTCTTGTGCCCAAATGAACTTTCCAATTCATCATGGAGATATTCTCATCAAGGAGAATTCATCAACGTGCAACTGATCTCATAATGTTGTGATCGTTTCCAAAGAGTCGGTTCATGCCCCCTACCTCTTCTCCCCCCTTCCCCTTTCTTTTTTTTTACAGGGAAAAAAAATTGTCTGTGTAGGTGCTCCAAACCTGTCAGTGTCTGTTGCGCACTGTTTCTTTTCCTCTTGCCACTTGTAACCGTCGTTATTCATCGTGTCCAAGTGTGACATGACAACAAAAGCCGTTGTAGAATTTTTTTTTCTGTCGTTTTTATATGGAAAAAGAATACAAGGTTTCAGATGCATTACGTACGAAAATGAGGAGTATGATAGGAATGAAGAAAAGAAAAGGAAAGGAAGAGAAAAAAAGGCGAATGGTCAAAGAAGATGTCGTGAAGATGCGTAGCACAGAGTCCTTTGATGCCAAGTCTTTTGGGGTTTTGAAACAAGGAAAATAATAATAAAGCCACTCGTATTTTTGGGATACGTGCGGTGTCATGATAAAATAACCAAAAAAGAAGCAAAAAGGCGGAAAGGCTATATGTATAGAGACATTCTGGAACGATGATGAAGAGCTCAAAAAAAAGAGGTCGTCCCGAGGCCATCATTTGGTTTCATTTCCTTGTCGGACTCCTTGTTTGTTTTAGAAGAGTTGTGACATATCATATCGTACGAGATCTAACGATTTTCTATTGCTCTCTTTCTTTCTGGACTTTTTTTTTACTTTTTAGTTTCTTTTTGTCTATCCCTTGTTTCCTTTTGAAGATTTCTAAAGCGAATAACCCCTTCTCGAGTAAAGAGGACATGGGAAACCGCGGGGAGGAAAAGTTTCAGCCGTTTCAGCCCTCGTCTCGGGCGAGTAAAGACGCACTCTCGCAATTCTTGCTTTTTTTTTTCTTGCATTTTTTCCTTTTTTATTTTTTCGAGAACGGGCCGATCCGATCACGTGTTGCGGCACATCAAACGATCAAGACAAACAAAAGGGTTGTATGATGACTACGAGAAGCAAGCTACTATTTGACATCTGCTTTTGGGAATGATTTCTATTGACATCATTGCCTCAGCTGGATACGAAGAGATTTTGCGAGGAGAATGAAGAAAAGAAATTAATACAAGAAGGGAAAAGAGAGAGGGGCCAAAAAAAAGTAAAGGAAAAAAAAGAAAAGAAAGAGGCTGACGAGTCTCGGGTATGGTCATGTCTTATTGGCTCGGGGAAACGGTCATCAATGAACAACTGAGATAAAAATACATGAAAAAAAGATGATTTGAAACAAGAATAAATTCAAATGAATTTTTTCTTTAGAAAAAAAAAAATCGTATTGCTGAGTGAAAGGAAAAGGGAAGAAGTGAAAAGCGAGAAAGAGAAAAACGATAATGCTCGCGAGAGATGGAGAGAGACGGAGCTGCTACGGCCCCCCTCCTCCTCCCTCTCTCCCTCTTTTTCTACTCTTCTGCATGTAGGTCGCCTATTATGCGCGTTATTATGCACAAGTATATCGAGAATCACTTATCCTTTTTTTTCCAACAAGAGAGAGAACGAGGTATGCCTTTTTGACGAGACAAGGGGGAATGTCTAGTCTTCTAGAAGGTTTTTTTCTTCGTGTATTTGTTGCTTGTACTGTAAAGGGCCTTTCTTTTTTTTTGCGTGTGAATCATGTCCCGCCCCAAATGCAAAGTGCATACTACCACTCATAGACGCATGAATACAAGAACCACCCCCATCAGTGAATGGGTTTTTCTTCTTCTCTCTTCCTTGGGTCACGGTGGATGGGCATGTGCATACTTTGGTAACGATAAAAAAGCAGAAAGAAAGAGAAAAAAGACATTGTCCTCTTGCCCCCTCTAGCAAATCATTTGCGCACAATGATGGCATCTGGGCTAAGAAGATGTGAAGGGAAAAATAAAATAAAATAAAAGAGTGTTTGAAAAAAGCACGCATTTTTGTTTTAAATCTTGCTCTCTGACTACGGAGTTCCCCATCATGAGGCCATGAAAAAAACAGAAAAAAAAGCAGCATCTTAGTTATTTTCTTTTTCATTTCATGATTCATCCTTCTCTACATCTCTTCATCTCTTCATCTTCTGAAGGAAATAAAAAAACCTCTTTTTTAGAAAACGATGATGGACATGGATGTTTTAAAGTTGGTGTTCAAAAACTTTCAAACCCGTATCACTTGTGCTTCCTCTCCAACATTCGTTGTTTTTTTATCTGTAACTATCTTTTTTTTTATTTTGAAGAGAATGAGAGAACAATAAAATAAACTTGTTTCAAGAATCGTCTTGTTTCCCCTTCTTCCCATCATCAATTGAAACGGGTCATGAAAAATAAACGATATTCTACTCATCCTCCGCTAATGCTTTTTTTTCTTTTATTGGACCAATCTTGGAAGAGGAAAAGCAGAAAAAAAAGAAAAGAAAAAAGGAGATCCCATACACCACTCTTTTTCTTTTCATTCATTGCCTCTTTAGTATTTTTTTCGCCTTTTTCTTCAAACGTACACCCCCTTGTATGCAATATCCGGCATTTCCTCTTGGCCCCCTCTTCCTTTTCCTCCTCTTCTCCCTCCTCTTCCTTTGTCAGCTCACTTTTGTTTATTAAAAAAATTAATTCACGTCTTCGGTCTAAAAAAAAGCTAGAAATGAGATAAAAATGAAATAATAAAAACATTCTAGCCAAGCCACCCCATACACCTCCTTCAGTCTCTTCCTTTACTTTTATTCCTTTTTTTATAGTTATATTTTTTCTAATTCTTTTTTTTGCGTTTTTTTACCCTCCTACCCTTCCCCCCCCATGGAAGTATATAGATGATCATCGCCCTTTTTCTTTTTCTTGTTCTTTCCCATCTGTCACCTCATTGCTACCCATTCTTTTCCATCTATCTTAACCCTTGCGCATTGTAAAAGAAAGGAAAGAAAAAAACCAAAAAAGTAAAGGGAAACTCAGACTGCGTGCATTTCTGTTCTACCTGACCACTCGGTTTTTTTTTTAATTGTCAACATTTTTTTCTCCTTCCCCCTCCAAGAGAGCCTGAAATCTTGGGAACCATCAAACCATCGATCGCATCGTGCAACAAAGGGCTTGAATTGTGTTCTTCTCTCCTTCTCTCACGCTTATTTTTCTTCATACTTCTTTTCCGTGTGCAATCGACAACCGCCTTCATCGCAAACCGAGGAGGAAAAAAAAAGACTACCCATTTTGAATACCTTTTTTTTCTTTCTTTTTCTTCCCCCTACATCTATCTTTGTCTTTGTTGAAGAAAACGAGAAAACAAAAGCAAGGTGCCTCGGTCTCGACAAGGAAAATCCTGCAGGCAGTAAAAAAGGCGTTCTCCGAAGAAGCCTCCAATATTTCAATTAGACAGTTTCGGTGCATCTGCGTTTCTTCTTCTCACCCTCGACAAAGCCTCTGGATCATCTCATCTAACGTTGCACATTTCTTGCCACGATACCATCGGGCACTCATTTTTGATTTTTAACAGTACGTCTTTTTCTTGTTTCTCTGATTGTAAAAGGCCTTTTTTTTTCGAGGGAAAAAATAGGGAAAAAAAGTTTAAAAAAAGGGTCTGCGCTAACAACAAGATCGACCAAGCATTAGAGATTTCCTACAGGGTTCTTTTTGGCCCCAAAAAAGGATCTCAGCACAAGTCGAAAGAGCTTGGTGGAAACCGAAAAAAGTAGACAAAACGCCGTTTGCGGGTTTTGGGCAACCTAGAAAAAACTGATCAAGCGGAGCCATCTCAGAAAAAAAAGGCGTCGATTGTTTTTTCTCTTTCTCTCCCCATAAAGTGAGAAAACCCTCAAAAACCCGCAACAGATTGTCCAACACGGAAAGATTGACCTGTTCTACATTGCACAGTTTTTGTTTGAAGATTTTCTCTTTTATTTCAACTTATAAGTGGGGTAAGGGCAAGGGATCCATAACGGTCATTACAGAGCTTTTTTTTATTTTTTGGAGGGTGACGGGCGATACGAGACTCACAAACGGCTAACCTATACAGACCAGCTCATTTTCCTTCTTCACCACTTTTTTTTTCACGTCAAGATAAAAAGTATGAACCAGCATACAATAAGGGTACGTTTTTTTCCTCTCTCTTCTCTTTTCTCTATTTCCTTTACCCCCTTGGAGCGACAAAGACGATGGTGATGATGATGGCATTCGTTCTTTGTAACCCCTCCTGAATACTCTTTGGCCCCCCGCACAAATCCATTTTTTGGCAAGGTGCTACAGCGTCTTACAGCGTCTTGGAGAAAGAAGGAAAGAAAGAAAAAACCCTTGTGCATCGTCAACGTCATTTGGCATTTCTTTTTTAATTTGTGATCGGCCCGCAGCGCACAAGGCTTCTTCAGCACATTTTCCTATGCAAGCAAACATGATGGTCGGCCTTTTTTAGTTTTTCATGGACAATTCTTTGCTTCACATTCTCTCTTGTTTTTTCTTCCAAGCTTTTCCTCCCCCTTCTCTAGAGGATAAAAAGTGCGTGAAAAAAGAAAGAAAAAAAGAAACAATGGTGACTGCGTTTGCTCACGGATGCCCACCATTCACCGCTTCATTGAAGAGAGATTAAGGATGCACACAGAAATCTTCCGGGCACACAAACATTGACTTTTTTTTTGTCACGGTGAAACTTGGACGTCTGAAAGAATACAAAAGTCTGTTATTCACATTGTGCTGCACGACATTCTTTTTTTTCTCCTCTTTCTCTCTCTCTTTCTTTTCTCTAGCCATGGTAGGAATTTCAGACTTTTCCCTAGGCGTCTGCAAAAGCAAAAAAAGAAAAGAAAAAAAAAGAAAAAAGAAGCAAACTAGGACTTGAGCCAACACTAACGTGAAAGCCATGACGACCATTGATGAATACAAAAGCTGGGGGGGGACCACGAATGGCCTTGACATATTGCATTGACGTACCTCCATAGCAAACGTGAGAGCCGTTACTGACGAGATAGCAAGAGTACGAGCAGTCGCCGCCATCGTCGGGCGGACTGGATTATAGCATAGAGACACAGTCTGATATACGGTAGGTGATTTCTTTGCCTTTGACAAGTGTCACGGACCAGCGGGTGTGACGCTGGTGTTCCTGACGATATTCTCCTTGTGGCAGCTCTGTCTGCGCCAGCTCTTCTGTGGCACGCAACACAAGCAGCGTTATGTGGCCGTGGACGCACAACGTTAGCGACCTTGCAACAATAGGCGACGCTGTCCCGCCAGGCCCTATTTAAGACGTCTCTTGTCTCTCCGCTAGTACAAAAAAAAAGACAATGGAAGCTAATGAGAAACCTTTCAGATACAGCCAAGAGACCAGTAGCTCCTCGATTGCCCTCGACTCCGCCACGCCCTCCACAGGCGTTTTGAATCTGTACCCAGCTGCGCCACCCGTCTCGGCGGTCTTCAATCAGACAGCCTACCAGCCTGACACGACCAGCGCATTCTACCCACCAGCTGCCCCATCCCACATCTTCCCTAGCCTCAACGTCCGGCCCCGGGCCGGCACAACGTACGTACACAATAGAAAAATAGTTGAAAAAAGAACAAAAGAAAAAAAAACTGACAGAACAGCACGAGCAACGCGCCCAGTGGGATGGCCAGGGCGCAGCTGCCACACTCAGGCCACGCGAGCCACACGAGCCACGCCAGCCACGTCAGTGCGCGCGAGCTCTACGCCAGTGCCACGCCATCCTTCCGACGGCCCAACGACCATCGCGGCCACTACTCAAGCCTGCGACACCACCCGTTGTCGCCTACACCGAGCCCGGGACAGACATACACGGCGCCTTTCAAGATGGACGGGGCCTATGCCAAGCAGCAGATCCCCCCTCTCATGGACATTACGCAATTGGGCACCATCCAGGTCACAGACGGCCCCAACGCCGGACAGCATGTCAAGATTGACATCAACGGAACCATCGACAAGGGCTTCTTCCTCGCCGACAAGGAGTGGACATGCTATCGACGCAACTACTTTTCATGCATCTGCTCCTTCAGCCTATCGCCCCACGTGCCGGCTGCTGGCCTGTCCTTCTTCCCGTCCAATACGTCTCGTGGCAGCCCCATACACGGCTTTGCCATGAGCATCTCTGCCGTCGTGTCTGACAACGACTCCCACATCATTGAGCTCGTGCAGCACACGCCGAAGCGAGATAAGGGGCCCACAGCACGTCCAGAAAAGGTGCACCTCATGGCCAAGCCACCGCAGACACATCACTCCATGGCCATGTTTGGGGGCGAGCCCGGGCTCGTCGGCGGTCGTTACGAACACGCCTACGGCCCGCCACAGGGTGGCTTTCCCAGCGAACACACATTTGAACGCATCCAGTTCAAGCAGGCCACTGCCAATAACGGGAAGCGCCGTGCTGCGCAGCAATACTACCATTTGCTCGTTGAGCTGTGGGCCAACATTGCTGGCCCTGGTGGCACCGACCAGTTTGTACGCATTGCGTACCGAAAGTCGGCCAAAATGATTGTGCGAGGCCGCTCGCCGGGCCACTACCAGTCAGAGCGACGTGGTAGCAACAGCAGTGGCTCAGGTAATGGCCCCGGCAGCCTTAGCTATGGCGGCTCGCAAATCATGGGTCCAGACTTTGGTCCTGGACCGTCCATGATGCAGAGCTACAACAGTGGCTACGACGCACGCTCCGGACACTACGGAGGCAGCACGACGCGGCATCACATGGCCGACATGGGCGAGCACGGTCTCTTGTCGCCCGAAGACGTCAAAGCCATTGCCGAGCCCAAAGAGTACCAGTACTTTTCAGCACCGCTTTGCGAGCCGACCCACGACGCCATGTACGCGCGGGACTTGCCGCAAAACCAGCCCTCAGGCATGGATGCGTCCCGCATTAAGCATGAAAGTGGCGCGCCCTTTTACCAACAGGGCTTCTACAACGACCGATGCGACCGTTACGAGACCAAAACACCATCAACCGGCTACTACCCGTCATTGACAACGCCCTCATCTGGCATGAGCATGTCGTGATGACCAAAAAATATATAAAAGGAAGAAAAAAAACCGGGAAATGGGGGGAAAGGGCATTTAAAAAGGATCTATGGGAACATGGGAAGGTGCGAGATGGGACATGAGATGGAGAACATGAATGAAAGGAAAGAACAACGTATGGCATTTTTTGACTTTTTTTTGATATTTCATTTCTTCGTTTCTTTTGCTGCAAGGAATACCCGTATTTTGTGCTTAATTTAAATCTATTCAAAATCAGAGCCCGAATCAGAATCATCAATGACATATGTCGGCTTCGTCGTCGTCCGAGTGCCTCTTCGTGATGCTGCCGACGGCTCCACATCCACTTTCATAGTGCTATCGTCGTCATCACTGTCGAGGGAAAACGCTTTGTTAGCACTGCTGCCCTTGGTCTTTTTCGACGCTGTCTTTGCCGACTTCCCGGCTGCCTTGCCCTTCTTTGGCGTGTCTTCCTCCGTTGCGTCCTTGACAGACTTGTGCGGTGACGACAACGCTAATGCCGCGTAGTTTGTGTCGTCATCGTCGCTGCCAAAGTCGTACGCCGTTTTGCTCTTTGTCCGTGGCTTCGGCAGGAGACTATAGCTCGTGTTCTGTGCCATGTTAAAGTTGCTCAGTCGTGACGACTCGTCCTTGTCCCCAGAAATCCCCTTGACCATCGACCCGACCTGGAGAATCTCGTCGTCGTCTGAGTCTGACAGCGTCCACTTCATAGGCTTCTTTGCCGTTGCCCGCTTCGTCTTGGACTCGGCCTCTTCGGGCTTCTTCGCCGTCTTTGCCTTGGCCATCGATCCAGCATCGTCGTCTGACATTTCCAGAATCTCCTTTTTCGTCTCCTCCATCGTCTTTGGCTTAAAAAACTCTGCAAACCGCTCCGACGTCTTCTCTGGCTTGGTCTCCGTCTTCAGCTTCGGCTTTGGCTTCGCCCGCACCGTCTTCTTCTCTACAAAATCTTCGTCGTCGACGGCCGCTTTCTTTGCTCGTCCACGACCAGCTCCGATCTTCTTGGACGTTCGTCGTCCCAGTCGGTTGATGCCTGTCTGGATTTCGGCATCTAGAACTAGCTGCTGCTCCCACTCCTTTACAAACTCATCCAAGTCATCTACCCACAAGTCCTTTTCCGTCTTGGCCTCCAACGCATCGTGCAGATCCTTCTTCGCCTCAATCTGTCGCTTCAAAAGGTCAAGCCGCTCATGCGTAAACGACCAAATCCGCATCGACAGCAAGTAGTCGTAGTCCTTGGACGTACCACCCGTGTCGACGTCTTCCTCGTCAGATTTTTCATCATCATCAGACTTCTTCACATCTGGCGACTCTGGCGGGAACGCTTCGTACTCCTTCTCGCGAAGCTCTTCGATAATCACCGACTTCTTCTTCTTGGACACCACCAGCTTGCCTTCCATGATCTCCAGCACGAACCGGTATTGGTTTCGCAGCTTTCGGTACTCGTGGTGGTAAACCCCGAGCCAGTGTGCTCTGCGGTTCGTGTACATGGCAAGCCGGTGCTCATAAAAGTCCTCCATAATGTCCTCGACCCTTTCGTACCGTCGGATTTGCCCATTCGCTCCAAACGCCACCAGATTCGTCGTGCCAATCGTCTTCGACAGCTTGAACCGCTCAATCAGACCATCGTCCAGCACGGACTTTACGTGTTTCTCATCCAGCTGGATCTCAAAGTGCACGTTGCGGTGGTCATTGAACTCCTTGTAGTCCTTGATCCACGACGGCGCCTTTTCCGCCCGGATCACATCCTCGAGCTTCGACTTGAAGTCATCCGTCCACACACGTACCGGCAGCTCTGTCACCACAATCTCGTTTGGCTTGGCATCGTTCTGGTACACAATGCCATTGAATCGGAACTTGCCCGGTTGGTTCGGGTCTACCTCTGGCGTGCCCTTCCACCCACGGAACCACGGCGTCATGGGAAGGAATGTCTTTTCTTCTGTGGAATCGTTTAAGCGACCCATGCGACGCCTTAGGTTGTTGACCACGTCAATTGGATTGTAGTTGGGAATCTGAGTGCTCCAACCTGTGCCAATACCATCAGCACCGTTGATCAGCACCATGGGAACGATGGGGGCATAAGTCTTGGGCTCAATCATCTTGCCATCCTCGACGTTTGCCTCTAGAATTGGCTCGTCCATGGGATGGAACACTCGTCGTGCAAATGGGGACAGTCGAGTGAAAATGTAACGAGCGCTGGCTGCATCACCGCCACCAGACAAACGCGAACCAAAGTTACCACTGGGCTCAAGACAGTTGACATTGTTGGACCCCACAAATGTCTGCGCAAGACCAACAATTGTCTGGTGCATCGACGCTTCACCATGGTGGTATGCTGTCAACTTTGATACCGTACCAGACAGTTCAAACACCTTCTGGTCCTTGACGTAGTTCTTCTTTAAACACGTAAAAATAACCTTGCGCTGACCAGGCTTCAACCCGTCAATCACTGATGGAATTGACCGCATATTGTCAGCCATGCTGAAGAGAATCAGCTCCTTGTTGACAAAGTCCGTGTACGAGATATCCCGCGTCGATTGGTCGAGGTACGTGCCCGGGATGTAGTTACCTAGCCACTCCTTGCGAGCGTCGGCCTTTTTCTTGCTGAAGGCTAGATCAAAAAGCTCCACTTCCTCTGTCTTCATCGTCTCAAACTGCTTCAAGTGGTTGTCGAGATCGGTAAAATAGATTTGAGCGTCTTCGTTGGACGTCGAACCAAGACCCTTGAGGTACTTGGTTTCCCATCGCCGCATCTCATTCTTGTGCGTTTCCTTCCACTCCTCATACTCTGGCATTGTATAAAAGTTTTTGAGTTTTGTTGGTTTCTTCGGGTTGGGCCCCTGCCATGCCTTAACGACAGGCGTGATGAATTCTTGGAAGAAGTTGGGAATCTTGAGGAGCGAAGGGAATTGCACCTGCAAAAAGTTGATCAAAAGACCCTTGATATGACTACCGTCATGATCCTGATCTGCCATGATCATCAAGTGCCCGTAACGAAGACCCTTGGTGTCCGTGTACACTTGCTTATGCTTTAAGCCAAGGAACTGCTTGATGTTTTGGATCTCCTTGTTCTTGGTGATTTGGTCAATCGACGCATCACGAACATTCAGGAGCTTACCACGCAGCGGAAACACACCGATGCGGTCTGGGTCCAGAATGGCACGACCTGCCACAGCGAGACCACGGGCAGAATCTCCTTCTGTCAAGATAAGCGTGCATTCATGACCGTGTTTCGTGCCCGCCAAATTGGCATCCACAAGCTTATCATTGCTGATACGCGATCTCTTGTTGCCGTCGCTCTTGGCTAGCATTTTGTCTGCCTTTTTGTCTGCAAAGTGAATAATGTTGTTGATAGCATCCGTCTGCTTAATCTTCTTGAGGAACCCGTCCGTCAAGACGCATTTGCTGCCAAACGCACTCACTTTGGTTGTCATCTGCTCCTTTGTTTGTGATGTGAACGCCGGATTGTCGATGAAGCAGTTGACGAAGATGAAGATGTGGTTCTTGATGTGATTCAGCTTCAGTGAATGGCCCTTCTTGCGTTTATTCAAGTCCGTCAGAAGCGCATTGCAGATCTGGTCAGCAATATAGTTGACATGCGTGCCGCCGGATGTTGTAGCGATCGAATTCACAAACGACACCTGCTGGAAGCTTCCGTCTGACACTGTGAATCCAATCTGCCAGCGACGATGTGCCTTGGGGTCCTCAAACTGGACTGTCGCTGCCTCGGGGAGCTCACCACCAACTTCCTCATCACGCTCCTTGGCAATAGCCTTGGCGTACATATCACAGTATTTTTTGAACGGTACCTTGAGGTGCTCACCATTGAGGAACACCTTGACACCCTCGATAACACCGGCCATATCATATACACGACGATACATAAGTGCCTCTAGGTCATCGTCAATGCCGTTGGGCATGTTGAACTTTTTATAGTCGGGTTTGAACGTCACTCGAACAAAGTCGGCCGTCTTATTGGACGTAATCCGCGCCTTATCCATCACAGACATATTATCGTTCCACGTCTGCTGGTATCGCTTCCCATTTGATGAGTCCTGGCACTCAATCGTGAACTCAGTCGAAAAGACATTACAAAGCTTTGCACCATAGCCATTACGACCACCGACTGTTTTTTTTTCATTGTCGTCGTAGTTTGAGCCTGTCAGAAGGTGCCCGAAGAGCAGCTCTGGGATATAGACCTTTTCTTTCTACAAAGATTAATCTCCGCACGCAATAAACAAATGCAAGTCAACTCACCTCGTGCATTTCAACAGCAATACCCTTGCCGTTGTTTTCGACAACAACGACGCCAGTCTCGCGGTTGATTGTGACCTTGAGAGTCGTCATGCTGGCATCACGCTGCTTGTTATCTGCCGCATTGACCAGAATCTCGTCAAAAATCTTGTACAGGCCAGGCACAAACGACACTGAACGCTTCTCCATCTGCTGTGTCTCCTTATTGAACACCCACATTGGCTGCTCCATGTGCTCTACAGATCCAATATATGTGTCCGGACGCTTGATGATGTGTTCCAGTTGTGTCAGTCTCTGGTACATTTCTGACGCCGTCTTGTCTTTTTTGGACGTGCCATTCGGAATAGCCTCATCCATCGACTCATCCAGCACGTCCTCAACAGCCTTCTTCTTGGTGGTAGACTTCGCAGTTGTCTTCTTGGCCTTTTTCGGAGGCGATTCCGTACCGCTAGCAACATCGCTATCGTCTGCCTTTGCACGCTTCTTTGTAATGGTACTTGTCAGTTTCGACTGCACAAGCTTTGTCGTCTTCTTGGGGGCTGCGGCCTTCTTTGGAGCTGTCTTTTTGGGTTTCTACTTATTAGCTACATTGTTCCTCTCGTAAGAATACACACGGCTTCAGGCGAAAAGGCGTCTGAGTCGTTCTCGCCGAAGCTCGACTCCATATCAGAGTCCATCTTGCGCTGTGAGTTTTGTGTCTTTGTAATCTTCTTTGCCTCTGTGGCTTGGGTGGTCTTTCTTGTTGTTGTGCTGATATAATGCTGATGAGAAATGAAAAGAGCAGAGAGTGTTACGCGGTGTGTCGTGGATGGGACTGGCGAGCACGGAATGGCTTTCAAAAAAGATCTAGAATGTGCGAAGGAATGAAAAGAACGACTTGAAAGAATCTGAAAACGATTAAATGTGCAGAAGCGGATGGCATGTAAGTGTTGTAATGGAGGCATTCAAAGGCCCTTTTTTCTTCTGAAAGAAATCAAGTGCTACACACCCCAGTCGCGTCTCGTCGCGTCGAATTGCGAATTTGCCAATTCAAACCGTGAGTATCACACGCTCGTTCCTTTTTTAAAAAAAGGGAAAATACTACAACCATGTACAAATTACAGTATTATATTTTCCGTCGAGAATGGCACCTTCTGCCTCTTATATTGACTCTTTTTGGATAGAAACTTCAAAAATCCTCAATTGCTCCTTCCCCAAGATCTTCAAAAAAAACAAAAACACAAATGGTTCCACTTTCTAAACGCCCTCGACCCCACTTCGTCTCTTCGATTCCACCACACGCAAAGACGATTATATAATCTCTACAGTCACGTGCCTTGTGTTATGAGTTCCCTGCCAGAGACTTGTACGCCGTAGCCATCCATGCGCTTTTCGGCAGGAGTTGTTGTGAGGGGCAAATAGTCTCATTGCTGGTTGCAAAAATAACGTCCACTACTCGCACAACATGGCGACCACAAGCACAAATGGTGCATACATAGTACTTACTTCCATCATCGGCAGTTACAAACTTTTGCCCGTTTGCCCTCTAGATGCCTTCTTTCTTCTCCCTCTATCATCTCGCTTCATTCTTCCCAGCCATTTTTTTCAATAAATAACCTCAAAGCAAATGTTTAAAATGGTCAATCCAAATAATTGAGGATCCGTGGGTGGATCATGTACTACTACGGGTTCTATATTAATGCCACAAGCTTTCCGTACCCTTCTCATATATCATATTTCCTAATGAGCAAGAGAACGCACCTGTATGCCTCATTTCAACCCCTGAACAAATAAAATATTGAAAAAAACTAAAAATGCATTTTCAAAGAGAGGAGCTACCAATAAACACCAAGGTCGTGTTTGCGATGGTTTAAAATTTCAGCCGGGCTAAAATCAAGTACTGTGGTTTAGTTCTGCCCTTGTCCACTACTTCCCATTATTTTCTGTTGCAAAATTGGATTCGGTCCCGTCTTGGATTCGACTTTCTCCTTGGGTGTTTGCTGCTACTTCAATGAGTCCGGCTTCATCGATCTTCAAATCATTGTTGAGAATATAAAAGTATCATGCCATTCATTCGTATCCCTTGAGACGCTTCTCAGCTGTGACGGGGTGCGTCAGCCCTAAAGCATCCGTGCTTTTTTTCCAAGCTCTTTCCTTTACTTTTCGGCGAATTGTCGCTACTGACATCTATGTAGCATGTAACCAAGCTTTCATGCTGCCATAGGTCTTTCCCTTGTTCCTCTTGAAATTTTCATTTGCATTTCTTATTCACCATTTAGGTGTATCTTCACCTACCTTTAATTTTTTGCATGCGACTATAAGACAGTATCTCAGACCAAGCATATGTCAAAATCAACCACACATGTCTCAAAGGTGAATCTTCTATACAGCCTTTTGAATACGTATGCATCTTTTCCCCTCACACTTATTTGAGAAACGTTTCTCATACCGTTGAAGTGTTTGTGAGCACTTGCCATGATTCTTCTGGCAAACTTGGCGTACGACTCTACAGAGACAAACATCTACACATGCTATCCCTATCGCGTAGCACCATTGGCCGTTATTTGTACACCATGCAGGCGCCTACTTTGTGGCATATGACAAGAGACAGCGATAACGCATTGACGAATCGAATAGAAAAACAATAGCCAACCTAAGACTTTGAAAACTTCGAATTTATTCCATGAAATTTACTCTCACAGCCAGGGCCCTTCATACGAAGAGAGCTATGGGTATCCCTAGCAAACCACTTAGCCGACAGTCTGTAATATACATCATAGTAGGACCTTAACAGAAGACGAGCGCTGACACACTAAAAACTATGAAACTGTGAAGCATGATTTGTAGAATTTTAAACGCATTGTCGGTTTTGAGGTGGTATAAGGCCCATAATTTTCAAACGGTCGGCAACAAACTCTCTCTGGAGCGTGTAGCTTGGCTCAGTCACTCGATTACACTGGCAGATCCCTGTTGCTTAAAGGAAGGAAGAAAACCTCTTTTATTCTATCGTACGACGAACGTGCATCTGTTGAGGTAAGAGGCTTTCCATTGAACGGTAGAAAGGTATTTTCTATCAATACAAACCCTTCAAAACAAAAATAGTGCTTGTATGTAAAAAAGGAACATTATTTTTTCTTTCAATGGCTGGATGGTAAGAATGTTCTTTTTGTCGTTCTGCTGCTTCAAGTATGCGACACAGAAGAGTCGGAGGAATATTACTAGTCAAAATGAAAATGAAAAATGAAAGAGGCAAAGTGCAAAGAGGATGTGGCAAAGTGACAAGGCATTAGGTTATGAAGAGCAGCCTGTTTCATCATCATTCTTCCGCCATCATTCGCTTCTCTCCAAACTCTAGAGTCGCACGCCCAACTGAAATAAATTAAAAAAGACGAGGACGTCAGTGTAACCCATAAAAATGCCTGTGAGCATTGCTTCCAATCCCCTTCAATTTAGATCTATTATACACACCCTTTATAGCAACCAAGATAGGTCGGATTTCGAAATGACCCTACAAAAGCCTCGTATCCATGGCGTTCTCATTCTTTATCTTTGGTAGACCGCCACAGAAGAATCATCCCAATCAACCTGGCCACTCGACTCTTCAGAGAGATTCATACGCCACGTGCAGCGAGTCCAGCGTACAGACGACGTTTATTCTTTTCTCAATATACTATGAGCATCAATACATGAAGTAACGAGTGCTTAAACAAAATTTGCATACAGTTTGGGTAGAGCTGTGCCATATGAAAAGGGGGCCAATGATTCCGATGATTTGGGTAGCCGCCTTCACGGGAAGACGGATGCGAAGAGAATAACGGCAATTAAGGGAGAGACCTGCTATTACATACTATACGGATAGCAAAGGATGTGCAGAATGCACAAATGTTCCCCTCAATTTATTTCTTTCCAATGTCAGCCCCTAGCCATCGAGTCGAAAACGACAGACCAATGCGCCGAGCAGCTTTTTTTTCTCCTCACCACACTGCAACCACACTGCATCTAGCCGCCTGGCTCGCCTGACCATAAATAAAAAAAAAAATAATGTTTGGTATGATACCTTGGAATGCACCAAAGACCTTGTATTTTCTAAATGCCCTTTTTATTTTTCTTCGGTGGGTATTGAGCTCAACCATTTGATTCCTATTTTCCAACCATGAAAAATCTTTACCGAGATCACCAAATAAAATCCAGAGTCTTCTCGTTTGGCTTGGCAGTTTTTCTTTTCCTTCTCTCCATGGAATGGACGAGCACTCCTTACCCCTTGTGAACGTGTTGTGCTTGTGAAAATATCATCTGTATGATATCATATTTTCAGCAGTTTTGTATCCTTGCACATCGTCTTCCAGGTTCCACGGAAGCCCCGACCCTTCGCCTACAGCAGAAAAATCGAAAAGACTTTGCGCAATATCAATGCGAGCATAGTTTCAGCCCTGAAGTCAATTTTTCGGTGGATTTCAAAACAGGACCAGACATCATTCCAATTTTTTTATTTCTATTTTATTTTGTAACCAAGAGAAATGGAGGTGAGATAGCATTAATAAGCTTTTTTGTTTCGTAAAAACCACCTGGATTTCTTTTAATGAAGGTATGCAACGCATTCTCCGGTAAATGATTATTGAACGGCTCCACTGACGACATTTAGGGTCATTTGGATTTATTTTGGCGCATTCACTTTCTTTTTTTATTCTAGTAAAAAAGCTAAAAGAAGAAAATTGTCCACCGTGATGCTGATCTTTGTTTGCAGCTTTTCGACCCAAGGTAGAGAGGGTATACATGTCTCTCCAAGCATGCCGTCTTTATCGACCGTCTTTTCAAAAACTCAATAGCCTAGCAGTCCACCCATTCTAAGGCTTAGAAGAATGAGAAGACATATATGTGCTCAATGTATGTGTTATGAAGAAGAGGAATGAAAAGAAGATATGGGAGGGATGTTTTCATTGAAAATGAGCCTGGATCATGTCCCACAAATGGTACCATCAAAAGACCACGGTTCAATGAGTATATCATATCTCATATTATAGGCTTGCTTTCATCACTCGACCCGGATTCAAGACTCCTTTCAGGACCCTAGTCCCCGACATTTCGGCGGTGACCGAGTGCGAGAGAGCTTCAATGGAGTGAAATACGAGAAAACGAGATGGCGAATCGCCTTGAGACCATAGATCATTCTTACAGGGGAAATTATTATTTTTTCAAAGTTACCACTATGATGACTTGTAAAAACGAGAGCTAGGACCTTGTCGTCGTCGTCGACTCCTCCAAGGGCCATTTAAAGGTTGGGATTTCTACAATGCTAAACATCGACTCCTACATGACTTGAAACATGACAAACAAAGACGGGTAGGGGACAATAAGCCCCCTCACGAATCAAGACAAACATGAGGACGCAGTGCTTTGAATTCTGCATGAGATGCTCACCGCCAGCTTGTTAAACTAGAATTCAAAACATTCTTTTGCATCATCCATCATTAAAATAATGGTATTCTCTATGTATTCGATGAATAAAAAAAAGAACAATATAATTTTATGGATACGGGTGTCCTTGACCACCAATCGCCTTTCCGGGGCCTTGTTGAGTTGTAGGTGTGACCATGCATCAACAAAGGGACCGAGACTGTGTCCGACTGATTGCCAAGTCACCTTTTTTCTCAATTTTTTTTCAAGGCGTGCTGAACTTATGAGCAAACAGACAAGCTCAATGGGAACACTTCCAGTCCAAGTTCAAGGCAAGTGGGCCCCCCACTCGCAAAAGGGCCGTCGCGAACTATTCGGCGGCTTTCGCACATACCGACAAATCAGGAAGGAGCGACCAGCAATTTGAAGCAAAAGTACGGTCAAAGCAGTAAGTCCGCCTGGTGGAGTAAGTTTGTGAGAGAAAAAAAGTCCTAGATTGAACCGTCAATGTAAACAAAAAAGAAAAAAGGTAGTGGGAACATGAATGAAAAAAAGTAGTGAGCCGACTTACACACCTCTCGCATGGTACGAGCTTGCCATATCTAATGATACACGCCCCGATGTTCCCAAGTCGCAGCTTCCTTATTTGAAAAAAAAAATTGAATAAAAAAGCTGGCAGCAGGTGCCACCATGAGATATAAAACGATCCCCTCTCCTCTCCCTCTCCATCATTTCCCTCTTTACTTTTTTTATCACTTTTCAAAAAAAATACTTTTAATTCTTTTTTGTTCATTCTCTTTCTACCTCTTTGATCTATTTTGACAAAACCTTTTTCTTTATTTTTTTTCATTTGTAGCAATATTTTGCAAAACGTATTCGGCTATATATACCCCGAGACGTCCTTTTACGACAGATACAGACATTAAAACAACAAAAAGAAAGCCTTGTGTACAGTCCTACCTGTTTTCTATAGCAGTATCGGTCATTGGCGGAGGCATTTATTGCAAAAGCAGTTTTGCAAAAAAAAAAAATCTTGTGCCCTTGTTCCCTGATTCCATTCCGTTTGTGGTCTCTTTTCCCCTCTTTCCCAACAATTTAAAAAAAAACCTCAAGGACTTTCCACGTCATAAACGTTTGTATATTCAACGGAAAACATGACCCCTTTTACGGCATACAAGAAGAACAAGGTGCATCCAACACAAGACGAGGAGCCGGTTCATTTTGGCCCAAGAGATTCGCCTTCTAATTATTCATCCTTTTCTACATTCCCACCAACGCCCATGAGCAACATGGAGTCACCCATGACGGCCTACAGCGAGAGAGCCTATCCACACGGCCACGTTTCCCACAAAGGAACGTCCTCGCTGGGACAGTCGCTCCCAAATCCACCATCAAATCTTATCGAGCTTGTACGTGCCTTACCAAAAGGTGTGGTACATTATGGGGCGCACGAGAGTGGCCTCAGTGCCGAGGGTCAGCGAGCTGTTGATGAGTTTCAGGTGTACCCGTTTGGAAGCATTCGTGAATATTGCCGTCATATCCCGTATGCAAGTGGAAAGAAGGATTTTTTTGAAAAGACGGGCCGGGAGAGCTTTGAAGGTTTGTGCACATACAATACAGCAAAGTGCCTTGAAGTAGGTACTGACCAAGCAGTTTTCCAATACGTCTTTCGAGTGCCTGGGGATGGCAAGGATTACCATGTCATGTGGGATTACAACATTGGACTTGTCCGAATGACGCCCTTTTTCAAATGTTGCAAATACAGCAAGGTAGGATGGCCACAAAAAAAAGAATAAGAAGACTAATGTAGCAGACGACACCGGCGAAGATGCTCAATTTAAACCCTGGTCTGCGTGACATTACGTATAGTATCACAGGCGGATCCATTATGGCGCAAGGTACGATAATAACCGTTTATGCACTGTAACAGTTTCTAATACAAATGATTCAAGGCTATTGGATGCCCTATTCGTGTGCCAGAGCCATCTGCGCTACATTTTGCTACCACATTGCAGGCGCCCTTATCCCAATTTTCGGGCCAGACTTCCCCTCTGAGTGTCTACCTCCACAATCCCCAGACTATGGTCGCATGGTAATCGACCCCCGTCTGATTGAAGAAGCCGTAGAGCATACAAAGTACATGCGTGCCTACACTGCTGAAGAGATGGCCCGCCAGTCCAGTACAATGCAGCAGCCTGGATTTGATTACCCCTACATTCATCGTCCCCATCCATCTTTCAACAATGCCTATGCCGCCTCTTCCTATCTTGACCAGGAGCCTGCCTATACCCTGGCCCCCATCAAGTCTCAGCAGACGTCCCCCGACCCCGACAACGACCGTCTTCCGCCTATTTCCTGGGTCTATGAGTTCACGGGTGCACCGCAGCCTGCCCCTTGTGAGCGACCCACAAGCCCGGACTACCGTCCCCGCCCTGAGATTTGCGCGCCTCATTATACATTTGTTGGCCATCCGCAGCCTCAAGAAGGGCATGTTTCGGTGCCCCGAAAGAAGCGTCGTCGCTGCATTACGGGCGAAGAAGCTTCATTCCACCCGGGCTTCGTTTATGCAGGCCATGCGCGGTTTACGGCGCCATCGGACTGCTATCCTTCGCCTCCCCGTCCCACGTTTCCTCGGTTTGATATGGAGAGCGAATGGGGACGCATGAATTACAGCCAGTATTATATGCTTCGCAATGAGGCCTTGAACAATGCACAATGGAGAGCCGAAGCACGTCAGCTCCGACCGGTTGTTGAATCAGGGAAGCGTGACTTGGATGCCGCCAAGGTCCTGGCGAGCTTTGGTGCTTCAGATAAGCGCGGAAGTCTCGAGGCTATTTTGAACAAGGAAGATATCGATGTTGCCCACAAGAAGCGACGTACAATCTAAGTTCTATTTGAAGAATTGTGAGGCACTCTACTTTTTTGGCGTTGGTGGATTTTCTATTAATTGTATTGGGCTGATTTGCATTTTGGGTGGGTGTGTGTACGGAAGGCAAAAAAGAAGTGTCATGGTATGGAAATGGGCAGCCAAGGTGTTCCTTATGGCTTTATTGATCTTTTGCTTTTGGATGTTATGGTAGAGTAATACATGCAAAATTGTAAATGTCTGGTGAGATTACCGCTTTTTTTCCTTGAATTCCCTGACCCAATCGGCGGCTTTGGGCTGTGGCACGACGTAGATCTGGACAAGACCATTGACAATTTCGACATTGGCATCGTGCAGAATCTTCATCAACGTCATCTTCTTGCCTACTTTCACTAGTCCTCCTGATCTCGTATCCATGTAGCACTCAACAGAGGCAGGAGAGGCATAATCATCCGCCTTATCCCAAGGAATGGGAAGCATCTCGCTCAAATGATCAGTCAATGTGCTCGTTTCATGGAACTCTGTGATGAAATCAGACTGGTAATCAATAGGGTAGAGCATCATCACAGGGTAGACAACGTTGTGCGTAGTAAGGTCTAGATCGACGGATGTTCCGTCATCTTCTGGATCGAGATGGATAGTGGCATTGTCGAGATCGGGTGCATCTTTTGTTACCCGTGTATGCACACCACGGAGGTAGAGAGCCTCTTTGATACGCTGATCTCGACGACTAACGGCCTCCTTGAGTGCCTTTTCTCTCTGCACACGTTCCTCAATGATTAGAGCCCTTTCGTCGATTTTCTGGGACAAGAGCAACAGAGGGGCGTTTAGAGGGTCAACGATGAACCCAGCTGAACATGCTTCTCGTGCCTCTTTTATTTTATCAAGGGCTAGCATAGCCTTTGCGCTACGGTACCATGCCTTTACATTTCCCGAGTGAATACGGAGAGAGGCACCGCAGTCAAGAGAGCATGCCCGATAGTTCCGTAGCTCCAATTGGCAAAGAGCACGGTTGGCATAGATTGTAGCGAGCAGGTTTTGCTGAATTTCCACCTGTTCCGGCAAATCAGTATCGACAGGAAGATTGCCATCAATGTCCTTCTCCAAAACAGGTGCTTCACCTCGAGCTCGACGTTGATTCTCGGCCTCGAGTAGTTCAATGCCCTTTTTGTAAAACTCGAAGGCATCACTCCATTTCTTTTGTGTTACGAGCTCATTTCCTCGTGTTTTGAAATCCAAAGAGTTTTCATAAGGTGTACCTTCGTAGGCCAATGCCTGAAGTGCTAGCGTCTCATCGTTCTCTTCATATTCCGTCATGAAGAAGGGAGACTTGTTTAAATCTGCCAAAATTTCCGATACGGAACGGTCATCGGTTTTATTTTCACGTGGACCAAAGGACTTCATGTCCAATGGTTCAACGTTTTCAATGGGCGACGGCCTTAACATGGTCATGATTGAGAAAGGGACTCCATTTCGAACGGTTTATCTAAAAATTGAAAATTCGAAAATGCCCCACCTATGAGGTCATAGGTTGATATTGTGACTTATGTCATGGTCTGACATGCTGAGCTAAGCACTCCGTTTAGTCAGTAGCGTCGTCGGTCGAGAAGTCCGAAGGTTCTCACCGCTTGAAGAGTTTGCAGGCAGTTTGGAAGGGTTTTATGTAGGGAGGGGCGTTGCCTCTCTCCTTTCTTCTTTAGTTTAGCAAATACAATTTTTAGGACCCATCTCGTTACGTGCTGTGTAGTAGTCTAGTTGAGGTGGCCCTATCCGTTATAACTTATATGCTACTGTATCTTTAAATGTACCTCTATATTTCCCTGTCGATCGGCTGCCAGCCCGTCTTTTCATGCTTTCAAGTGAACTAGGAGGCAAACTGTGTTTTATGGGATGAGTCGTCTTCCGTACTAAAAAAAACCCAGCTATCTTTTCTTGAGGCTCGATGTATAGGTCCTACAGAGACAAAATGGATGGTATACAGGCCAAAGTATGCGTGAAATATACAATGATTTTATTATAAAAACGCTCTAAAACGCCAAGTCCTCAAAATTTCTAGTTGTCTGATTATTCGGCAGTTTTCCCCTTACGGGACCGCTTACGCTTTTTTTCGCCTGCCGGTTCTGCATCTTCTGCTTTTCTCTTACTATCGCCGCCAGTTTTGTCTTTTTTGTCCTTTTTCTCCTTTTTCTCCTTCCTTGGCTTCATCTGCTCTGTTTCCTCTTCTGCAAAGTGCTCAAAGCCATATGTAGGCCCAGTGTGCTCAAAATCAGCACCAAAAGTGTCACGACGCCATTGCCGTAGACGTGCCTTTTTTCCAAGCTTCTTGCGGTCCTTTTTCTTACGCTCTTCATCACGGAATGTGGCAAGTTTTTTGAGACCAGCAAAGTCATTTAAAACACTGTCTGATGGCGCCAATAAAATATCCTTCGCTGTCATACCAAAGGCTTCCGGACTCGTCTCACGATAAAGGAACCTTCTAGTAGAAGGGCCCTCCAAGGCCAGACGACGATCCACAAGAGCCTCAATATGAGACCTCTCACGTCGAGCATTACGCTTGGTCTCTGCTTGCTCTTTTTTCCGGTCCTTGCGAGTCTTCCGTCGCTTTGTGCCTTGCTCGTTTTCCTCGTCCTCCTCGTCTTCATCCTCCTCTATATCAGAAAGGGACACCTTGGGGGTTTCTTCGTCGACAAAGTCTTCAACAATATCTTTGATATCAATGTCATCGTCCCATGTTGGCTTCTTTGGCTTCTTTTTGCCCTCTGCCATGACTACATCCTCTTCGGCATAGTACTCTTCGCCGAACTGTTTCTTCATCTTGGCCTCCCATCCAGCATCGTCAAATGCGTCATCGAGCAGGCCTGCCCACTCGTTCTCTTCGAGGTCACGACCAGCCACACCAGCTGCCTGCTTGATTTTCTTGAGCTTCTCCTGCGCCTCTTCAATGTTGAGCTTTCGCAATCGGGCCCGTTCTTCCTGGCGGGCTGCCTTTTCAGCCTCGGCCTTCTGCCGATCGAGATCACGCTGCCGCTGGCGACCAGACTTTTCCTCACGACGAACCGACCGCTCTGCCACAACCTTTCGCGAATAGGACTTGAGCACCTCGTTGCTCTTGTCTGGGTCTTCGAAACGGAGATTGTATGCAGCTTCAAAATCATCAGCATCAGCAGCGCCTGTTTCCTCGTCTCCAGAGTCAAGGGCCTCCCATCCAGGGCCATCGTTCTCAGTAGGGACCCAAGCCCGCGACGACATGAAATTAGACAAGAAGAGCTCCGGGTTTTTGTCCGCTTGCTCGACATCTAGCTCGGTAATGCGAACACGGGCTGCACGGGAGGGATGGATGCCATCCGCAGTCTTTGTGGCCTTGGCAGGGGCCTTTGGCTTTAAAAAATCGTCCTCGGAGGCATCCGAGTCGTCCTTGCCCACCCCATTCATCTCGTTGACGAGGTCCATCTTCATCTGGTCCTGCTCTTCCTGGTACGTCTTCGGCTTGGCAGGGCCAGACCCGTCGTCGTCGTCAGCACCAGCATCGCCTCGCAAAAGCCGTTCCCGATGGTAGTCGTGTAGGTACATTGGCTTTTCCTTTCCGTCTTTGCTATCTTCTTTTGCAACATCCTGGACGTCGGCAGCATTGAAAAAGGCAGCGTCGGTGCTGTAGACACGAGGATCCTTGTTTTTGATGGCCTGCAGAGCTGCCGACATGCGAGCATCAAGGTCTTCCGTCAAGAGATAGCCATCCTCATCCTCGGTCTCATCGTCAGAAGAGGACTCGTCCTCCTCGTCGTCAATGTTTCCGTATTTTTCCTCTACTGCGTCTGTCAGAACGGCCGTTGGCTAGAGCTACATACACTTTTGCCTCTCTTCACGCTTCTTATTGTGCTCGTAGCGCTGTGCATATTCCTTGTTGATCGTAAATGAGGCTGGCCCCGATGCATCGGCACCGTGGTCATCGTCCTCGTCGTCAAAGAGACGCTTCTTTGAGGCCTTGCTCGCGAAATCTGCCATTGCGTCTCTTGGAAAAACGCTGGCGAAACAACTTTTTTATGGGCCCAGGCGATAAGATAGCCGCACGTGACATTACGTGACATAGCGCGTGCTGATTCAGCGCGCTGCCTGCGTCCCCCACTGATTGCAAACACACGCAGACGCATAACGTGCATTCCGCAGCCGACAAGGTATCATCGCGGGCACTATCGACACCGAGGCACATCGAGACACACGACAGAACAGCAGAAGATATGGCGGATGCAGTGCCAAAGCCCAGCAGCAGCGTAAAGCTGGTTTTGCTTGGCGAGGCAGCCGTGGGAAAGGTGCGGACAGGCGTGGCAGGGTGCGTGCTGACGGACAGTCGTCGCTGGTGCTGCGATTTGTCAACAACGACTTCCAGGAAAACAAGGAGCCGACAATTGGCGGTGCGTATAGGTTATGAAAGTTGTGCACGAGTTGTGCACGAGTTGTGCAGGGCTGACGAGCAGCGGCGTTTCTCACGCAAAAATGCAACTTGCCCACCCGCACCATCAAGTTTGAGATCTGGGACACGGCCGGCCAGGAGCGGTTTGCGTCGCTTGCGCCCATGTACTACCGCAACGCACAGGCCGCCCTGGTGGTGTACGACCTGACGAAGACGACGTCGTTGGTCAAGGCAAAGCACTGGATTGCCGAGCTGCAGCGCCAGGCTGCGCCGGGGATTGTGATTGCGCTGGTCGGTAATAAGCTGGATCTGGCCAAGGGCGCCGACGACGACGCTGAGACGGCCGATGCGCGCGAGGTGGAAACAGAAGAGGCCCGGGCCTATGCCGAGGAGGAGGGCCTGCACTTTTTCGAGACCAGTGCCAAGACTGGCGTCAAAGTCAACGACGTGTTCAACGCCATTGCCACGGCCATCCCAGAGACGGCGCTCAAATCGGTGCGTCCGGGAGGCGTAGCGGGTGCTGGGGGCCGTGCAGGGACGGCGTCTGACACAGACCGGGTCAATCTGTCGCAAGGCGCCTCCTCAAAGGACGCATGTGCCTGCTAGCCAAGGCATTCAATGGAGTACGGGTCATGGGGGTGCTTTTTTCATTTTTGCGTGCTATCGTTATCATTGTGCTCTAATATTGCCGTTTATAGTAGTGAATTCAGCATAAGATTGTATTATATAAGACGCATTGCAGCTCACTATAAGCACAGTAAGCGGCCGTGGGACGAGCGGGTAACGCAAGGCGACTTTAAAACGGCCTCAGCGTCCTTGTTTTTTTTTTTTATTATTTTGTAGCCATCCGTAGACGTTCCACAGTCCCTGTTTGTTCCTTTTTCCTGCTCCTTTCACAATCACATAAACCTCAACATGCGGGCTGGTGCTGTTGCTGTACTCGTCATTGTCCTGCTCTTATTTCTGCTGTGCATTGGCTGGATCGTTTTTACACGCATTCGTGCACAAAGACTTGGTGTAAGTGTGTTCTTCCCCCCCTCGCGTCACCCGTACTCATTACTAGCTGCCTGCACCACCGCTTTCGTCCTACTTTTTGTGTGGTGGCCGTACAAGCTCTCGTTCCTCACGCGGCCCTATAGACTGGCTCACCGCACAGTTCCGTAGGCTCCGTCACGGGAACAGCCGCACTGCAGCCGGGGCCTACGAAGACCGCCAGTACGGCCATCCCTTCAGGCCCGTTGATGACAACAACGACTGGAGTGCCAATGTGGGCTATGGAAACCCCTTCCACTCAAACGAGCTCCATAGCTACGACAGCAGTCCCTATGCGCACCAAATGCCTTCTCCTCCCATGGACCATCCCACGGATCGTCCCACAGGCGTCGACAGCAGCCGTGCGACCGTGGCCAATCCGTTCGAGGACGCTGCTGTAGATCTGCGTAACGTGAGCCCGCATCCAGTGCACGCCAAGAACCAAAGCCACGACAGCCTGGACGAGCGTCGATCGGTCTTTAGAGAAGAAATATAGGCGCTCAGTGCAGCTGTGGTAACCGGATACCCTTGCGTGGTTGAGGCCTACCCTCGAGACCAGGGTATGTACCTCCCACGTACCAATTTGCATAGCATAACTCGGATAACTTGAATAAAAGCTCCTTCTTGCCACATTTTACTACACAATGATTGACTTGCAGGCGATTCACGATGTCATGGTGGACGTGGCCTTTGAGGCCGGTGCCATGATGACCGAAGCCGACCCAAATAACATCCCCAAGGGCATTAAAAAGAATTGTACGGTGTATTATATAGCTATAAATGACAAGAACTAATGGAAGCGGCTGATATCGTAACGGAAACGGACAGGAAAATCGAGATCAGAGTGACTGAGAGACTGTCTGCGGCCTTTCCTGGCTTCAGCTTTGTTGGAGAAGAATCATATGAGGCAGGAAGGACTGTCATTACAGAGAGCCCCACGTTTATTGTAGACCCCATTGATGGCACAACCAACTTTGTGCATGGCTTTCCACATGCCTGCATCAGCCTTGGCTTTGCCCATAGACGTATTCCTGCCGTTGGTGTCGTGTATAACCCGTTCCTTGACATTATGTACACGGGAATCCAAGACAAGGGCTCGTATATGGAGCGTAATGCGGCTGCCAACCGGGCCTCTGAAACGAAGCAAAAGCTGCGTCTTCCGCTTGCAGGAAAGGGAAATTTCAAAGAAGCACCTCCTCTGACGACACTGGACCAGTCTCTTATTGGCATTGAGTGGGGCTCGGACCGTGACAGTGCCAACTTTGACCTAAAAGTAGAAGTATTCCGTCGACTAGCTGCTGCCAAATCTGCCAATAGTGATGCTGGCCCCCCCAACGCCATGGTGCACAGCCTGCGCTCTCTAGGCTCGGCTGCGCTTAATCTATGTGCTGTGGCGGCCGGACAATTGGACGCCTACTGGGAGGGCGGCTGCTATGCATGGGATGTCTGTGCTGGCTGGCTCATCCTTGACGAAGCTGGTGGCTTTATTGCTGGGGGTAACCCCGGAGAATACAATCCTGCCATTGATAACAGGGTCTATCTTGCCGTCCGTGGCGCTCCATCTGGAGGCAATGAACTCGTCCAAGAGTTTTGGTCCGTCATTGGCAAAGGCCGTCTAGAGTATGTCCACTAGAAAAAAGAAAAAAGAAAAAAGAGAAAAGAGAAAAAAAGACTAAATCCGCGATATGCTCAAAAAAATAAAAAAAGTATTGAAGGTAACGTGCTACAACTGATTTGCATTGGGTGAGGAGATGCGATAGTGCTGTGCTCATGGCGACAGGAGAGTCTAGATCAATACGAGGTGTCACCATGAAATTCATTTCTTATCAGAACCTCTCCATTGGTAAAGAAAACTGCCACCAAAAAAGCATATAAATACTAACTCATGTCCTCTTTTCTTTTGTATTTCTTTGCGAGGCAAAAATGCCATCCAATGATGCTTTTCCTTCCATGGAACTCTTCATCTTGGGTATTACTACTTCATCCTCGACCACAGAATGGCGGAGCTAATCCATAGGCCTTGTCCGTATTGCCGAGCCTATAGGCTACACGTCCGTTTTCCCATACGCATGGGCCTTTGTGAAACATCTTCGTCCTGATGCTGGCCTTGACACATCCATCTATACTGGTATCTTCATCTCCTGTTTCCCTCTAGCCGAAGCATTATCAAGCATCCATTGGGGCGCTTTGTCTGATCGTATTGGTCGCAAGCCTGTCGTCATTATGGGCTGTATCGGCAATCTGATTGGCATCATCATCGCTGGCACCGCCGATCAGTACTGGAAGGCTCTTGTCGGGAGAATTATCGGCGGCCTTTTGAGTGGAAACGTTGGCGTGATTCAAACAATGGTGACAGAAGTCGTGAAAAATCCAAAACATGAGCCCCGAGCCTATTCCATCATGCCCTTTGTCTGGAGCATTGGTGCCATCATAGGGCCTTTTATTGGTGGGACGTTCTCCGAGCCCCGCCTGTCCTTTCCAGACTGGGTCCCAGAAAACTCCCTCTTTGACCGCCTCCCCTTTCTTCTTCCCAACGTTATTTGTGCCATATTCACAATCATCAGCATCATCCTCTGCTATATATTCCTCAATGAGACACATCCCCAGCTGTGCAAAAACAAGCGTTGGTCTTCGGAACAAATCTCCAAAGACACCCCTCTATTAACAAACTCACCACATACAAAGGCCCATCATTATGAACAGGTGGGTTCCGACGTCATAGCCGTCGAAAGTATCTGCACGCCCCAAATTATTACTGTCATCATGGCTTTATCCATTTTTACCTACCATAGCACTGCCTATGATGTAACGCTCCCACTCTTCTTTGAAGATGATCGCACTGATCCAATCAGCACTCCTACCGTCTTCAATATCTTTGTATCGTCCGGTGGCCTTGGACTTTCTATACGAGATGTAGGACTCATCATGGCTGTCGACGGCCTCATTGCCCTCTTTATACAGCTCATCATTCTTCCATGGTCAGCAGCAAAATTGGGTGTCCACCGCCTATTTCTTCTTGTCACTATATTACATCCATGCACACACCTTGTTATGCCCCTTCTTTTACATGTGCCCCAAAATATGCTCTACCCTGCCATTTATGGATGTATTGCCACCCGAAATATCATGTCCATTATTGCTTTTCCACTCCTTTTAATTATCGTCAAAAAGTCGGCGCCATCCATGCAGGTTTTGGGGAAAATAAATGGTATGGTGGCAAGTGCCGGCGCCGCCTGCCGAACTATAGCTCCACCAATTTGTGGCTGGCTATACATCGTTGGTCAGCGTCTACATTGCACTGCCATTCCATGGTATGCAGCATCTGTCGTGGCCATGATTGGATCCATTCAAGTTTTCTCTGTGAAACGATTCGAAGACTCAAATGAACAAGACGCATAATATCGTCATCTTGAATTATTACTTACGATTTCTACATTTCTTCGAATAATGATGCACTCAACTGTATTCTAATATGGCCTCATTCCATAGCTGAGTAGCCTAGACTGACTGCTTTGTTGCCTTCTTACTTTGAAAAGAATATATTTCTACTTAATGATGCCCGCTTTCCATACATCTCAAGAGAGAAAAAAAACTAGTCTTGTGTTCAATAATTTATTTTCACTCTATATAAAACGACTGTAAATATTGGAAACAGTCATTTTCTGTAATATGATGATTATCACTTATATCATGGGTAGGCTCAACAACTTCATAATGCAACTAGAGCTAACCATTCTGGTAGCAAGCACAAGAGGTATTCAAGGCAGTTTTACGCAGATATTGAGAATGAAGTTATAGAAACTGGAATGATCTACTACTATGCAGTAGTGAATCACGCACGAGAAATGTTACATGTCATTGTGAATGCGGAATATGTTAATGACTAGAATTTAATTGATATAAATCTTTACATATAGCAAATGAGCAAAATACAGTCCTTTTCATTTTCAAGAGACAATGTCAAAATAGTTGGAAAAACGTCATACATCTCCCAGAAACACCTGCACTATTATTTACAAAAAAATATGTTGGTGCGGCAAAAAGAACAAAATGCATGGAAGAATAGGTACCTAATGGATAGCCCAAGTTGATAAATCGCCTATTTAGATCAGGTGACTTCGATTAACATGGCCTTGAACTCATCGACATGACTTTTCGGAAGCCATTGTTTCGAATACCATTTACAGATGTCTTTTCGGCATCTCGGATCTATCCTAAAAATGCCACAACACCTGAAAAGGGCGTCGCCGCACTGGTTGAGTTCATGACGTCTTCTAGCCAGAAAAAACCAACAGTTGTTTTGACCGGGGCTGGTCTCTCGGTAGCTAGTGGACTAGCTGATTACCGTGGCACCAAGGGCACGTATCGTGTGAATAAAAACTTTCGGCCAATTTATTTTCATGAATTTGCCTCGAGCCATGAAACGAGAAAACGCTATTGGGCACGGAGCTTTCTTGGCTGGCCGATATTAGAAAATGCTAGACCCAACCAGAGTCATTATGCAATTGGCGAGCTCGGGGCCATGGGATTTGTCGATACTGTTATTACACAGAATGTTGACTCCTTTCACAAAAAAGCGCATCCTCATGGACCGTATACTGTTGAACTTCACGGGTATCTTCGGTCGGTTGTATGCTTAACGTGCCGTAAAGAACTGTCCCGAAGTGACTTTCAAAAGGAACTGACTAAGTTGAATCCTAAATGGGAAGAGTTTCTCATCGAGGCCGCAAAACAGGGTTCCATAGATTATATGAAAAAGAATCCAGACGGTGATGTCGATGTTCCCAGCGCCCCTTACACGACGTTTCGTTATCCTCCATGTCCACACTGTTTGTCAGGCCCGCTTCATGACAAAATTCAAAAAGATGAGGACAATGCGTGGCTGCCCACAAAGGGTGAAAAAATACAACACGGCGTTCTTAAACCATCTGTCACAATGTTTGGTGAGAATGTACGTCCTGAAGCAAAAGAAGCAGCTGAAAAGGCCATTGATGGAGCTGGACAGATGCTTGTCTTGGCAACATCATTGGCTACATACTCGGCATTACAGCTTGTTAGGAGGGCAAAAGAGAAAAAGATTCCCATAGGTATTGTGACAATGGGGGGTGTTCGCGAAGAAGAGCAGCTGCTTTCTCATTTTGACGACGGCAATCACTCTATCCGCCGTGGTCTAAGGCTCGATATGGACACCGACGTGGTCATGCCGCTATTGGTTCAGGCTTTGAAAAAGACGTAGTATTTTTATATCCTTCCGATAATCCTTTAGATGCATAACCGCATGCGTGATGCAAATAACTGAACCAACCACAGATCCAATAACCTAAATACCCCAATTCAGTACGTACATGATGACTCGGCCTGTGGAAAGCTGAAAGGGCTTTGAACCGATATGCTGAGGTTGTATGTATGTATGTATGTGCTATGTAAAACAATTGATACAGCGATAAAACCAAGTCTAAGACATTTCATTTGCAACCTGTTTTGATCTTCCTCCATCTCCCCTCATACGATATATGTCACAGAATTACATAGCTAGAAAAGAATAATATATTAAGTTACGGCTCTACTAGTGAAACATAGATACTCTTAGGAAATGAACCTTCCAAGAGAATAAATTACCTTTTTCCTCAGATATCTTGTATGCATTGTGCTTCTTCTATCTTGGTGTTCCTTCTCTTCTTGCATTTCTACAGAAACCACAATATCCCCACGTCACTAGCATTTTACACAATTTGCCTCTATAAGCTTAATATATTCAATTTTCACTTTGTAGTAGAGAATCGAATAGGCTTTGGGCGATCTGGTATAGTTCTCCAGGACTTTCCATGCTATCTTCGCTAGCGTAAGAAACCATTACTACCTTGTTCGTCTTGTAGATAAATATGACGGATTGAGACGCTAGTAAATTTCATGATGTCGAATTCTTGGCCGCCAAGGTAAATGAAGTTAATAGGCAAGGAAGACTTGTTCCCCTTTGATATTTCAATAATCGAGGTAACCAACGCAGCATTTTCTGCAGAGGTACCCTTGAGAGACTGTTAGCGTCTTGGCGGATACCTATATTGGAGCTTACCCTATACTCATTGGATTTCTCTAGAACAGTCCAATCAAGGCTAATGATGGCTGCTTCTTTGAAGCTACTGTCGGTAAGCCTTTTGACAAAAGCTAGGTATCTATACATCATGCTACTGTGTGACTAGAGGTAGGTAATACATTGTAGCATAGCCTAAAAAAAGAGTCAGTGGAGATGAAGCCTTCGTACCGTTCCAGCCCATGGTTGATAATATGAAATAGTTTCAAAGAAAAAAAAAAGTGCACTTAATATTGAAGTGAAGTTGAGAGAGCGGATGAAGGGGCAAAAACATGGGATTTAACAAGCACTTTATATGCTTGATTGCAAAGGAAGCCACACACGGTGCTCCACTGAGCCAGCATAGGTCAGAACATCTTGAGAGCCAGACAGCTCGGACTGTAAGAGGCTTTTTCGGGCTGGTTCAGCTTGGCATGCCATGTCACATGCCCATCACATACGCTGCTAAGACAATAGATAAATACTAAAAATAAGTATGTAGCTTTAAAAAATCCTAGATACGCAAACTGTCCTATTTGAGATATCACTTCCTCCATTCTCCACCCTCCTGTCTTGTATGGATGGGAGATGCGTTATAATACCATTTTTTTATATGTACCTATTTAATAAAAATTTGACACTGATACTACCGTGCTCCTCTCTACCGGCGCTTTTTCTGGAATTTTTGCATCCACCTTTTCTGCCATCTTTTCCACCACGGGTTTCTCTGGTCGCTCACGAACAAGTTCCTTTAAGACTGTCTTGGTTAGTATCCTTCTTTTCCTTTCGGCAACGTACCTGCATCCCACTCAGCTTCGTGTTCCGGGTCACCAGTTCCAAGTATTTTCTCCACGTCTACTTGGTCGCCGCGTTGTATACGCTCGATAACTTCACGTAAAAGGCCAATTTTCACGTCGGATTGCCGCATGAACGTTGTAAAGTCTTTTGTAATACTAATCATCTGAATCGACATGCTTCCAATGAAAATGAATATCCAAATATAAAATGTAGCCGGATTCCATCCTTCCCGTATGGCCTTCCCCTTTTGCTTCGCCAAAGAGCCAGTCTGATCATGACGAAAGGGCTTTGGCAACAGCGATTGCCAAAAGGACAATTGCACTATACGGGGAACAGAACTGTACAAACAAGTTCCATTCTTGCACAATCCATATTCCGGCCTCCTCAATACAGAAATTGGTCTGTATGCCCAGCCTATAGCGCTGCGTATTGAGCTCATCGTCCTCATCACCAAAAAACTTTTGCAACTCAAAGATATGACGTAATGGAAGTCCCTAGTCTAGACCCATAAAACAGCCCCACTATACAATGTACCTCTGTATCTTTGTTGCTGGGTCAACGGTTCAACTTCGCGAAGCGCGAGGCTCGTCGCTTATGTAAGAAGGGCTGTGGACGTTTTGAATAAAGAGCGCCACATCTACGAGCCTTCCTCGCTGAGAGCATTGGACACAATAGCAGTAGACGAAGTGTAAGGGTGTCTTTTTTTGATCCTCTGTTCTAATATCAAGAAAGAGTCGACGATAGCATGCTTTGAGGCTATCTATTTTAAGGAATTGATTCGGCAAAAAATTCCAGAAGAAAATGGCCCAGGTCCAAGCTGAAGCAGTGCGGAATATGATTGCCGCGGGATGTTCTGCAGCTACTGTCGTGTCATTAAAGTCTCTGTTGATGGGAGAAAAGATTGGAGCTGGCACAAAGGGCGCAAGGGCGAGGCCTGTATCAAGAGCAGCCTCAGCTCGAGCAGGCAAAGCCAACGATGGACTTTCGGAGAAGGAAAAGGCACAATTGGCTACACATGTCATCAATGGGGCCTTGAAAACATTGGGAGAGGCTGCCAAGAAGGCCCCACAGGCAACACATGACGATAAGGATAATTGCGTGGCCGTGGTGGAGTGCACTCGTGTAGCATTCACGACTCTGAGAGCATTGAATGATGCCGGGTCTGTGACGCTTCCAGAACTGCAGCTCGAGGCAGGAATATCGTCTTTTGTGGGGAAGTTGCTAGCCCTACAGATGAACGAGCAGGCTTGGAGAGAGCTTGTGCCATTGATAAGTAGACTAGGGACAGAGACAAGGAAGAAGCAGCCCGAAGTTTTAACATCTGGGGCTGATCTTCTTGATTACGGGGATGTCTCTGGGCTCGCATTAGCGCCTATGAAGCTCGTGGTGGCGTCACAGATACATGCCCTCCGGATTCTTTTGGCTCTAAAGAGACCAGATCTGGTTGCAACAAGTCTCCCAGTGCTTGGGAGAAACTGTCCTTCTTCGCCAATGATTCTAGGACTGACATGCATCAAAGAAACGGACGGCAATCCAGCAGAGCACCAAAAGGCCATTCGTCAAGTAGAGACCATCTCTCAGCTCTACCTGGCCCTATCTCCTAGCATTTCGAGTAAAGAAGATGACATTGCGTTAGAGCCTTCATTGAGTATTAGCCCACGAGATGCAATTGAGCTGCAGTCCATAAGTCTCGAGGTAAAAGTGAGGCTTTGGACGGCCAGTGGCACTGCAGGTGATCCAGAAAAGGACGTTCTCCTTCCATTTTCACGGTGCATCTCTACATATTCGAGGCGGAGTCGTTTTAGTAAAAGGGCGGATGCTTATACATTTATCAAAGGTCGCGTAGAGACTTTGCTTAAACTCATTGACAGATTACCGAATATTACCATTGCAAAAACATCAAAATCTGCGTTAGGCTACGTCTACCAGTCGCTGTGTACACTTGCACGGGAGACCGGCCACTATGATGATGCTAGTCGCTGGGCTGGTGAGTTGGTATCATTTCTTGGAGAAGCAGATTCTGTGGCTCGTCAGAGTGGAATGTTTGCTCAACTGCTCTCTCTCCAACTGCGAGATATAACCAAAACATACAGATACGATACATCTACGCTGCTAGCACGTATACAAACATCGATACAGGGGCCAATGAAAGGGGACTCAGCAGAGTTGGAAGACCTGCTCATACACATATGTGCTGTTCGAAAGTCTGGTACATCCTTGCTGATGTCAAATACACCCATAGAAGCGTCGTTGAAAAGCCCTCTTGAGCTATTCATCTTTCAAGTACCGAAGTTTACTCTTCGGTGGCTTGGAAAACCACCACAAGGCGATGCTAAGGAGTTTAAGCGATTTGACGAGCGACGAGAAGTCGTTTTGCAATCCATACGTCCTACGCTGGACTCTGCCTTTTTTCTTACAAAAACGGTGATTGACCAAAAAAGGGCAGATTGGACGAGAATAGATGCGCTGTTGTCCGATATGCTCATATTATTGGAGTATCTTGGCGACTTTGATGGCAAAACGGGATCGTCTTACCATGTAAAGATTTCGCATTTCTACTACTTGGCCTTTACCATGACCCGAAAAGACACTAATTCGGCATCTGTACGGTTTCTCTCTCGAGCAGTGGACTGCGTCAAATCACGATCAACGGAAGAACGAGAAAAGGCTCAACTACTGCCCAAGCTAGAACGTTTGGCAGATATTCAGCGATCAAATGGCCGAATTGCAGAGGCTATGTCGTCATTACAAACCATCCGTACAACATTTGTTCAAGATGGTGTTTTGAAAACTGTTGCGGAAGCACTAAAGAGTAAGCCGCCACGTCCAGCATGGGCTATATCTGATGATGCGTCATTTTTATCTCGAATTATCGCCACCATTGACCGAATGGAAGCTGTCCCATTGGACTGGTCCGTAACGCTAGAAGAAGAAGAGCGCAGAGCTGTTTTGGAACACTCGTTGTACGTGTTGTCACCACAAAGAACCAAACAAAAGCTCAGTCTCGATGTGGCGAAGCCCTTACTAGATATACTTCCCCTAGAGCGACACCCTTTCCGAAGAATGCGCGCACTTCTTGTGCTCATGGCAGCGCATTTAGATGACAAAGACGTCCACGAAGTCATCTTACTTGTCAAAGAAACCATGACGGCTACAAGTGTCGGTGATGATGGGGGCCTATCAGCATACCATACACACTATGCAACTCTTGCGGCGTCGCTACATGGATTTGCTACGGGGTTCTCTGACATGAATACAGTGGCCAAGTGTGTTTCCGCTTGGACAAAGCTAGTAGAGCCGTGCAAGTCGCTCGCCGACCTAGAAAGTGTAATTGATGGTGTAACAGACTTGCAGATGCATCTCAAGGCCGTGGCTGACTACCTGCAGGCTCTTGGCAAGGACCATCTAGTGTCGAGCGTACTTGAAGTAGCACATACAATCGAGTCTACTGCCAAAGATGATTCCGCGTCGAACGATGCGGCTTTGTCGTTGGCGTTACACTACCTGACATTGGGGGAGTACAGCAAAACGGAACGGATGTTGGAGAGAGTCGAGCCAAAGGCATTGGATGCCTCGTCTTCTCAGTTTCATTTATCCTATGCAGAATATTTAATAGCTATGGGTAAATATGACGAAGCGTGCGTTCGTATTATAAGCACCCAACTGATTTTTGAAATGACTAACCATTAGAAATGACCATCTCTCACAGGCAAAGCCAGAGACTGTTCCCCGTGGTGTACAAAAACGCCTTCTTGGTGCCCGGGCATGTCTTGTTCAGTCCCAAGTGGCATTGGAGGCAGGAGACTACTCGGTAGCTCTTCACAATGCGCGCAACAGCGTTCGGATGCTTTTCCAAGATTGGACAAAGATGGAGGCTGGATCAGATGCGTCCTGTCCACCATCAGCTCCTGCGTTCTGGGTTCTCTTCCATCCTCTATTTAATAGCATGCTTCGGCTCTCTTCCATCTATGCTCATCTGGGCATGTACCAGGAGACTCTTTACTATGCACAGCAAGCACAAAAAGTGGCCTCTGCGACCCAAGCAACACTTGCCCTTGCGCAAGCAGAAATCTGGTTGGCGACAGTGTATATCAAGGCCCATCTGCGTGAGGAAGCCCAACCTTTGGTGGAACAGGTTAGAAGACGTCTAGAGGCCATTGACAACACTGGCCGAAAGGTGTCGCTTGTATGTGACCTCGCCAGTCTTTATCGACAACTAGGCAATGCTGAGGCCGAGCAGACAATGATGGAGCTTGCCAACACTGTAGCTGACTATGTCTTAGTGGGAGATGAATCTGAAGAGACCAAGCCTGCAAAAAAGGCCGGGAGAAGCCGCTCAATTAAAGGGAAGACTCCAAAAAAAGAGTGCAGTGCCAAGCCGAATAGTGAAGCCACAGCCCTGTCTCTTCGGTCATCTCTTTTGGCACAGCAGGTTTTGTCGTATGTGAATAAAAAGGACTGGCCTCTAGCCTTGGATATGCTGCGAAACGGTAATAATACAGCTGCACAGGCATCCCGAGCAGCGATCTTAGCGAACCACATGGCGATGGCATCCTGTCTACTTGGATATAGCACAGACCAAATGGCAGATGATGCCGTCTTTTCAGTTCTACAAGACTCCACACTTTCCTTCCCATCAATTCGTGGAGACAATGCTACAGAGAAAGAATTGTCTTTTGTAGCTCTTCTTCAAGAGGCACAAGATTGCTTAATGGAAGCACAGGCACTAGCCACGGTGTCTGGTGATTCCCTCACGCTACACCGTGTCTCCAGCATGCTTCAGAGTGCCATTCTTGTGCTGTCAGCAACGTCGTCTGCCAAAGTGTTGGACCAGCCAGCGCCCACAGTGGAACTGGCTCGTAACTCCACTTGGCGACGTGAGCGGCGCGCCGTACTGGTGGAGGGTTTGACGAAGCACGACGATCAATGGTGGCCCACTACTCTTTCCTCAGACAACACAGAAGCCGATGTACCAGCGGCAGAAAAGTTTATGCAAGACTATGTTGACATGATCCCTCGGGACTGGCGTGTGTTGTCTCTATCACTGAGTGACAACAAGCATGATCTTTGTGTGACGAAGCTGCAAGCAGGACAAACACCTTTTGTGATCCGATTGCCTCTTGAGAGGGCCGTGTCTCGTGATGCCGATAGCGAAGTCTTTAATTTCCAGCAAGGGCGTAGTGAGCTAGTGGAGATTGTTTCTGCCATTAACGAAAGCTGTCATGGAGCAAGGAACATTACGGGCACGGGCTCGGCTGGTGGTGAAGAGGATGCCAGGGATGCGAAAAAGGAGTGGTGGGCAGAGCGTCAACTGCTGGATGACCGGCTAGGCGGGCTGCTTGATAACATTGAACAGATCTGGCTTGGGGGCTTCCGGGGCATCTTTTCACAGCATGTGAGAAGACCCGAGGCTTTTGCACGGTTCCAGAAGTCGTTTGATGCGATCTTGGAAAAGAATTTACCCTCGCGGCGGGATGCAAAGAGAGGAAGGCCTGTGGCGCGTGTGGCGTTGGATACGCGAGTGCTTGATCTATTCATTGGATTGGGCGATGCTACCATCGAAGGTGCTGATTTTGATGATGCCCTTGACGATTTGCTTTATTTTGTGGTGGATATTTTGCAGTTCCATGGCGAGAGAAATGCGTATGATGAAATCAATTTTGATGCCATGGTTGTTGAAGTTTTTGACGCTCTGCAAGCCTATCATGGAAGCCATGGGAACGTGGAAGGGGTACGAGCACATACCATTATTATCCTCGATAAAGAACTGCATGCCTTTCCCTGGGAATCACTTCCGTGCATGCAAGATCTAGCAGTGTCACGAGTTGCTTCCCTAGCCTCTTTACGACGGTTGATTTTGGATCAGGAGAAACGGCGAGATGAGGCTGGTAAGGGCGCAATGTCCTTGCCAGGCATGGTAGTTTCCACGACGAATGGTGCTTATATGCTGAATCCGACAGGTGACTTGCCCTCAACAGAAAAGACGTTTGATGTGCCGCTGTCGAGCCTACGTGGATGGACGAGAATAGTGGGACGAGAGCCGACGGAAGATGAGTTTGAACATATTCTTTGTGAACGAGATGTATTCCTATACTTTGGACACGGAAGTGGAGCACAGTATATCCGAGGCCGTACGGTGCGCAAGATGAACAAGTGTAGGGCAGCGACTTTTCTCATGGGCTGTTCTTCAACAAGCCTTGACTACCGGGGGGACTTTTCGCTTTATGGGCCTGTGTGGGACTATATGCTGGCAGGGTGTCCAGCCGTGGTGGGCACACTGTGGGATGTGACAGATAAGGACATTGACCGGTACACGAGTGCAATGTTTGAGGCCTGGGGATTGCTGGGACGGCGTGCACAAATGCCGACGTCCTTGGCGGAGGCGATGGTGAGGGCGAGAAAGGCGCCGCGGTTCAAATATTTGACGGCAGCAGCCGTGTGCGTGTATGGAATTCCCGTTTATTTGCAATGATTGTATATACCCATCTGTTTATAGAAAAGTAAAGCGTTAATGTTCTATAGAAGACTTCATATCTGTTAGTAAATTAAGGCCTTATTTTTTTTATGTAAAGTTCTGTACTGTATGCTGGAAAGCATACCTCCCCTGGCTGGCTTGCATTTGTTCCATCGAAAAGCTTTTCTATGGAATTGAATGGGCTGTCCATAAATCGAAGAATTTCTCCAAAATCATCCTCTGTATTTGGATAGTAAGTGCATTCACCGAAGATTACAAGCCCAACATTATCCTGGTTTGCAGTTCTCCTATCAGTCGTAGTGGATTTTCTATAGCGAGTGTTACAAATCGACGCCTTCGCGACATCCAAATCAAGTTGACAGGCAGATTCACTAATGTCTATAGTTTCTAATTCATGGCAGCTCAATAGAATGTCAACGACATCCTCCTTTGCGATCGTCCCATTTCTGAGATGAACAGATTTAAGTTTTTCAATGGCCTTTGATTCTTTTAGTCCTGGAATAATTTGATAGTGGTAGACTGCGGGAGCGATGGCTGGAAGGGAATCCATCGCTAGTCCAACCAATTTTGGCATAGAAGAGAGAATCTTTCTCATGGTTCGCCCTTCAATCTTTGGGCAGTTGGAAATGAAAAAATGCTTTAGGTTTGGTAAAGATGAACTCATATGCAAGATACCAGCGTCAGTAAGACTTATACATCCATCTAATTTAATGTACGTTAGGCTAGGAATAGAGGCATCTTTGACCATGCCCTTGAAAAAGGAATTCAACGGTGATTCTACTTTACGTATGCTGAGATGCATAAGGGGGCCCGAACGTGCAGCCTCGCCGAAGGCTAGCATACCGTTTTTCCAATCTTCGTCTGAGACATTGTCTGGCTGAGAAAGACCTGCTTCCAAGGAAAGATCTTCTATATTTTGGCGGCCACGAAGCAGAGAGGTGAGTAGCTTGGGCGTAAATGCATTACAGTCTTTAATTTGAAAATTCTCTACATCGGGACACGACTCTATGATGGCATCTATCAACTCCTCCGCACCAGACTCTTTGTTGTAACTAGTCAGGCTAATGCTTGATAGGTTGTGGTTTTTTCGGACTAGATGAGCAATAGTGCTCAAATCGATCCCGTTTTTTTCGTGGATAGTAATCTCTTCAAGAGACGTGAGCTTTAAAAATTCTTGTACATGGTCCTTCCGATGCAGATTTGGAAGGATATGACCCGATGACTTGCCAATATTTAGTGTAAGTGATGTTATAGTCTGTCCATGTTTTTCAAGAAGTGGTTTGACATCTGATGGCGACATTGATAAAAGATCATCTGTACTGATACTATATAGGCTTTTATCATATAGAGAAGCATTCATGACGGTAATATCTTTATAGATAGATGTAAGTACGGTAGGAATAACTACCTATAAGACAGAAGTGCAGGGAGTGCAGGGACGCCTCCTTTTTATGTTTTTTTTGTTCTCGAAAAGGAGAGGTTGACAAGGTAAAAGGTGGAATAAGATAGATAAAGCGTGCGCAAGACGCACATTTTGCGAAGCCTTCGACTCTCAATCTTGCAGCCTACTCTTATAATATAGTAAGATTCTTTTGCAACGAAAAACTAGGTACCCTAAACCCGCTGGACCAACCAGACCAACCTATCAGATAATCGATGCCCCATGAGCGATCTGTAGGAGCGATGGGTATTGGAGGCAGAATATATTAGATAGCAGATGGGGCTGTAAGAATAATTGTTTCTCATTTTATTTCTTGATTGTTGGAATTCTCCTCACCTGCTTCCGGGGCGGTCCTTCTCACATTACATGGGACTTAATGAACTCAGAGTGGATCGAAGAAAGTCACGTGGATCATGAAGCAAAGAATGATCATGGTCAGGAAGAGAAAGAGAGAGCATACCTTGCACATGTATATAGTAAACGAAGGACAGAGATTAAGTTAGAAAAAAGATCAGGAGGAAGAGAAATAAATATTTGCATTTTGACGAAAGATCCAATTTATCAAGGGCAACTAGCCATCATCAAAACCATTTCGTCGATAGCTTCGTATAACTCAATACTAATACTGACTTTAACATTTCATTATAAGCTATCTCAAGTAGCAAGAAGCTCGGGATCTGTAGATTATGGCTTACGGCCAGTGGTTCGCATAAGAACATGGTGAACTTCAAGCTCACCACCCTTGAAGTCTTCGTGGGCCTGCTTGACAAGCGTGGCAACATCCTCCTTTGTACGCACGTCACCGAATCCACCATTTGTGACGATACCTAAAAGAATGGCATCCATGTTTTCCATGTAACTTTCAAAGTGAGGGCCATTGTCCTTGACAGAGTCGTACTCTTCCTTGACAACCTCTGTATAGCCCGCCGCCTTCATAACTCTATCAAGGTTGCTGACAATGCTTTTGTCGGGGTTGTTTACATTGTTATAATCAATCGTGCAGCATTGCTGCTTACGCTCATTGTAAAAGCCCCGAACCGTCTTAGAAATGGTTCGAAGTGTGCCTTTATCACCAGTGCACCCAACATTGGCACATGGCTCTTCCCAGATAAAGTAGCCACCAGGCCGCAAAAGTGTCATGATATTCTCAGCTACTTTTGCGTACTCCTCGTCGAGAATAGCCAGGACGATGAGTCGGATGTGGACAACGTCGTACTTGCCATGAAGCTCCTTGGGGAAAGGCTTCAAAAAATTGGCAAACTGCAGTGTAATGTTTGAAGGGAGGTCTTCTTTTGGGTGAAACTTGATATCGGTATAGTCAAAGCCATCTAGACGAGAGTTTTTTGGATAATCCTTGGCGATATCGAGTAACCAGACACCCGTTCCGGTAGCAATATCGGCAATGGCCAAAGGTCTTGATTTTGCTTGTTCTTTGAGATAGTCATCTACATTCTTTGGAATGAGAACGCCACGAAAGGTCGGCTTAATCCAGTGGTCGTGATTGTAATCAAGACGAGCAATCTCCTCCTTTAGATTGAGGTTGTTAAGATTATAGAGCGTGGCTTCATTTGCTGCCATTGTGACGGATTTTCTTTATACGATGAGCACAATGATCAATGGTGAATTTCAATCCACCAATGTGGGTGAACGGCATGATATATAACAAAAAAGAGATTGAATAGAGGTGGCGTTGAAGAAAAGACTAAAAGATGAAAAAGGGATCTAGCTCAAAACACCATACATACAACGCTGGAAAAAATTGTATGACAAGCCTCCAGTGAGAAGAGTAGGGGCTGAATAAATTGGATGGCGGGAATGTTTCATTGTCAACTTTATGAATCTCTCCATGTTGAAAGAGACTCGAACCCATGCACTTTCCAATGAGAAACCCCTGATCGGATACTGTCGTAGCGGGGTATTCTAGGTTGTCTCCACTCCAAGAGGATCATGCGATTGGTCCAGCAAGGGCCTTATCCGTCTTCACTTGGCTCGGCGGATTGTTATTGTGTTTTGTAGACAATGAAGACGTTGAGCAGCCATCAACCATGTCCTTCTAGCGTGGATAATGCACAATAAAAGAAAATACATCATCGGATTTTACACAACGTTGTCGATCTTTTACGTTAAAATCCCTAGCTTGGAAGTTGCCCATCCCAGCAGCCCACGAGTGATTTCAGCTTTTTTTCCGTGAAACTCGGAAAGAGAGGCTCACCACAAAAACCATAGAGAACGTGATCGATACTCAATCTGTTTTTGAGGAATTCTAAAAATACCCATGAACAATAGCGTCCTTATTTTTCAGACATTTGATGTTCTGTGTAAAGATGTATTCTAAACGTGGCTGATGCTCCTCTCCGGACCAGGTAGACTGTGGCTTTATTCCCGTGAGACATAACATACATGATCCATAACACGCGTGCCGCTTTAAATGTATATGTAAATAGTCACCCCTATCTACACAGTACATGGTACATTACCCCTCTTTCATGCCCAACCCCCGATAGTAACGTCCTTTGAACGCCATCTCTTAATCCGGCGGACTGGCCATCTATTGAACTAAAATCTCCATAGCAGCTTCGTTTTTTTACTTTACAGCCTGCGCAGTATCGACTGAGCGTGTTAATAACACCCCTGAAAAAATTGGACAGTTGTGATTTCCTCTACAGAGCTCTGCACGCCCGGACTGAAATGAGATACGACAAAATCGGCGAGTTGGCCAGCACTCTTCCCGCCACTTTATGCAGCTCCTTTAAAAAAGGTTCAATTTCAAGGTGATGGTTGGAAAACTAATATTATAGAAAAGTATAAAAATGCAAAATCATAAAACTATGCAATACTATGGCTTCCGTCCTATTGCCCGTATTAAGGTGTGATGAATAGTGAATCTACCCTCGACAAGGTCCGCTTGGGCTCGATCAGCAAGACGATCAGCCTCCTCCTTTGTCTGTACATCTCCATACCCACCATTCGCGACGATACCGTGCATCATGGCCCTTGCATTGTCAATATAAGACGTTGGTGGGCGTTTGTCGTCGGTGACGGAAGGGTACTTGGCTTTGGAAACCTCAGTATACCCTACAGCACTCAAGACTTGGTCAAGATTGCCAACAATGCTCTTGTCTTCTTCCGCGCCGCCATTAAGACGAAGCATGCCAAACTGCTGATCGCGACCACTATAGAACCCGGTAATCATGTTCGAAATGGGTCCAACGTTCTCCAAATTGCCTACACAATTCATGTCGCCACTAGGCTCTTCCCAGATAAAATAACCACCCGGACGCAAGAGCGCCATTATGTGCTTGGCCACTTTTTCATAATCTTCATTTTTTAGAGCCAAAACGATCAGCCGGACATGGACAACGTCATATACTCCATGGTATTTCTCTTCAAAAGGCTCAAGAAAGTTTCCAAACAGGAGCTGAATATTGGCAGGACGATGAGTTTCTGGTCGGAATTTGGTGTCTTCATAATCAAATCCATCGAGACGAGTGTTTTTTGGATAGTCCTTGGCAATATCAATCAGCCAGATACCTGTGCCTGTACCAACATCGGCAATGGCTAGCGGCCTTGTTTCAAGTTGCTGACGAAGGTATTCATCCACTTCTTTAGGGACTAAAGTACCCTGGAAAGTTGGCTTTAAGTAGTGCTCATGATTATAATCAAGACGGCTGATTTCAGTTTTCGCCCCAAGATCGTTGAGATTGTATAGAGGAGATTCTGACATTCTTTCGCTTTTCAATGATGGTTTTTTTTGCTTTGGTCCAACAAAGAAATCGGTAGAAACCGCCGACATATGCAGGCAACGCGCCTCCTATATACATTTTCGATTGATTCCCATTGTTTTTGATGTTTTTGATTCCCCCTGGAAACACCGCAGATCTTCACTTCCAACAACGTCATGACCACCCCAAAAAGGGAGGGACCGTCGGTACGATCCCTGCATGATTCTCACGTGCATCTGCATTGAAAACGCATGCATACCTACATACCTACATACCTCGGAACTTCCTTGTTTTCCTCGGGGATGTGCACATAAAGAGGGGTGACTGACTAATAAGTCCATCAATAGACCAGAATTTCCCCCACATTTATTTTCTTGGGGATGGATGATTCTACGGTTCCGAACTATGCGGCATTTATATATCATGACTAAGGGCCCATGATAGCAAATGAGAACGAATGAGATTGGAGCATCTTCGAAAAAATTTCAAACGATAAAAACTGCATGTACATATTTATTAAAATCTTCAAAACACTCCAGAATAAGAAAATACATAAGCGTAACCGTGCATCTGAAACATGGGGGTCAATTGTCTCGGGAGGATCGAGAACAAAATTGAACGACTATTGTCTCGGGAGAATCATCTTCAAAACCCTATGGCTATTTTTGTCGGCCAAATCTATAGTAATCTACGGTCGGGGAAAGTCCTGCAAAAGTCTTCAATGGCGACGAAATGGAATATAAAAATTGTATAATGTGGATAGTCCAGTTTATTGACATCTATCCATATCAAAATCTTGCCATTTTCTAATTTTTCTTTTGGAATTTTCAATGTATTTCTTGCTGATAAATGCATTAACAGGATGCCTATAAAAATGGCCACCATCCGATATTTTTCCCACCACCGAGAACAGATTTTTCTCCCTCTACCTCACTTTGTATTCTTTTCTTTTCTTTGATTTTTTCTTTTCATTTCATTAAAAAAATGCATACTTCCACCATTTTCCTTGCTTTGGCCGCCATGGCAGCGGCCTTTCCAAATTTTGGCTTGAAACGCCGCGAGGACAATGGCGAGCCCACCAAGATGGTTGCTGTTGAAATTGGCTACCCTCACGTGGAAGGCCATATCTACGAGTATGCCCATAAGCCACCACACTTTAGCGTTGAAAACCATGGCTGCACGGAATGTGCGGGTGGCTTGGTCACGGCCTCATATTCAAAGACGAAATACTCTACGACAGTGCCCCCCTGCACCATCTACACCACGAAGACGGTCCATCACACAAACCATACTGGAAAAGCCACCACGGCCAAGTCGTATCACACCGTCTCGGTGCCATCCACGAACAAGACGGTCACCAAGACGGGCCCCCACAAGACCATTACGGCACACACGACAATTACTGCCTCTTACAACACGACTGTCACTGGCCCTGATGTCACCGTTACCGGAAAGCCAACCACTATTACTGTCACGGATGATACGTCGTCTTACTAAAAAAACGATTCTTGTACATAATAAAAAATTTTGTAGACAAGAAAAATAAAATTCAATGGACAAAAAATTTCACAATTTATAAAAAGAAAACGATTGACAAAAAAATACTTTTTTTGCTGAAAAAGCATGTACGAAAAAGACAAAAATAATGCCCTCGCGCGGAATCGAACCGCGAACCTTTGCATGCACTCTAATGAGAACACCAGGTACGAGTGCAACGCTCTACCATTGAGCCACAAGGGCAGTTATTAAGAATGCAATTAGCTTTCGTTACAAAGGAAGTTCCATCACGTGACCACTGTTGGATTAGGACACCGAATGACGGCGAGTAAAAATGGCACTGAAGGCGATGACGACGCTGCTAGAGCCTCTGCGAGAGGATGTTCTGGAGGAGACCGTGCAGCTCGCAAATGTAACGACGGAAGCCGATGTCCGCAAGGCTCTGGCGGCACTACATAAGAAGAAAGAAACTCTCAGCAGCCAATTGGACGATGAAATGGCCAGGAAACAAGACGTAGGACGGGCTCTTGGACGGATGGATGGACTGAGGGCGACGCTGGGGGCACAGACGACGGCAGCAAGGGAAATAAGGAGGAAAATGCTAGAGTCGGCGGCCCATACGGCTGGTTTATTGTCGAAGAGCATTGAGCAGCTGGACCGGGAGAAGGAACGCGTGGAAATGACGCTGCGGGTGGTGGATGAGGTCATGGAGCTAAAGGCGTGTGTGGCCGGGCTGTCGGGGGCCATGCAGTCACAGGACTGGGAGTCGGCAGCCGAATATCTAGCCAGAGCTGAGAAGATTTCGCCGGCGATTCTGGCGTCTGGCTTTGCTGGAGCGGTGGTGCCGACGACAGAGGTGCCAGACGCACCGGCCGTGACGCTCGAGAGTGCGAGGGAGAGTCTATGTACGCTTTTTGTGCGGGAATTCAATGCTGCGGCAGAGGCCGGAGACGAGGCGAGAGTGACTCGTTTCTTCAAGCTGTTCCCATTAATCAGCCGTGACCGGGCTGGTCTGGATGTATATGGCCGCTATGTGTGCCAGGGCGTGGCCCAGCAGGCACGGCAGCATCTGAATGCTAGCCAAGAGGGCCAGAAGCACGACTCGGTCTTTTATGGCAACACGCTAACGCGTCTGCTATCACATGTTTCGCAGATTATCGAGACTCATGGGTCGATTGTCGCCCAGAATTACGGCCCGGGAAAAATGAAACAAGTGACGGGGAGACTGCAGCGTGAGGCTGATGTTCAGGGGGGTGCATTGATGGACGCCTGGGCAGACGAACGTGGTCTCGATGCCCTCCTCATCGAGGCCAAAAGCTACCCGTTTTCCTTTTTGGTGGCGTCTTTTCTTTCCATCAGCGGCGGAGAAGAAAAAGCGGACCAACAAGAGGAGACAGTGGATATCCGTGCCATGGACAGCGTGCTCAACGAGGCCGTCTTGATGCTCAGTCGTTGGGCCTTGTATGTACGATTCATGGCCAAGGACGAGAACCCGTCGGGACCGCTCCGCACACCAGACGTCATTGCACAGTCTGGGCTCGCCAAAAAGACATCTCTTCGTCTTGTCGGGCCTTTCACCGTGCTCAGCACATTCGTCTTCCGACGGTCTGTCGAGAGAGCCTTTCAGATGGAAGAGGTGCCCGTAGGCCTCTCTCTGGACATGAAAAAAGCCATCCCCTCTGAAACGAGCTCCCCCTACATCGTCTCGGCTGTGGATGATGTCATGTATATGACCAATACCATTTTGGAAAAGGCCCTCTCATCACTGTCGTGCGACGCCGTCCTCGGCCTTCTTGGCCCCGTTGGCCGTGTTCTCGGCAGCGATTTTATTGGCTTACTGCAGCGGAAAATGCGCGACGAAGCCTACCCCCGGGCCAGCCCTGATGGGCCTGCGTCTGACGAATGCGTCAGTCTCTTTATCGTCCTGATGAACAGCTTGGATCTGTCCATGGAATACCTTGCCCGTGTCGTCTCGACATGCTCCGAGGAGACGACACAAGAAGCCCAGCTCGAGGTCCCACGGCCCAAGCCATCCGTCGCTCGGCTCCGTGCCACATTTGCGCTGGACGACGACGCCGAGGCCGTCGCCACTGCGCTTTCGCATCTCTACGCGTCTTTTTCCTCGCTGGCGAGTGAGTTGCTGAACGAGGGCGTGCAGGTCATGTACACGCAGTGGGTTAAGCAGCGTCTGCGTGGCGTTGTGTCCGAGACGTTCCGCGAGGCCAGCTACGAAAATGACGACGATTTAATGGACGGCGACGTGCCAAGACGGTTCGCTGTGGCATGGGATGCCATGCTACGACCACTGCACCGAATCATGTCCCTGCGGACATTTGCGGCCCTGACGAATGTGACTGTGCGGAATCTCGCGCAGCAGCTAGAGAAACGGACGTGGCACATCTTTGCAAAGGCCACCGTCTCCGGTTCTGTGCGGCTGGAGAGAGACATGAATGCATTGGTGGGACGGATCGTGCAATCCATGGGCGATTTCGGCCTGGCAGAGACGGCCTATGCCAAGAGAGACCATTTCGACAAGGTCACACAGCTGCTCATGGTGGCCAACATGGAGGACGACGAATGGGAAGAGTTTATCCAATCCGAAGGCGACGACATTGTATGGCTGCTCTCGGAAGATGAACGACGACGAGCAAGAAAAGTAAATAGCACAGTGTAGAGATGCTTTTTTTAAAGAAATGTAAAGAAAAAAACAACAGGAAAAGAAGAACGAAATCATCCATAATACTCCCCAAACCGGTCCAACTGCCCCCATGCCTCCTCCACCCCGAGACGCCATGTTCGTAACAATAACTGAGGAAACCGATTCGCCCAAAAACAAAAATACCCATCCGGCAAAGAACCCACCATGGCTACCAGCTCCGGTCCCAGCTCGTCATAATGGTTCTTTTTATTACGCAACGCACGCAGCAAATCCAGCAGCCGCGTCGTCGTATACTTTCGCTGCCGCCCAAGCGAGTCGACAAACAGCGTGGGCAGCTGCGCCAGAAACCCAGTGCCCAGGATGTCGGGCGCCAGACTTTCCAGGGCACACAGCGCCGGACTCGGAGGGTCGCGTGGCTCCTTTTCAAAATGATCAGAAACATCACACAAAAAGGCCAGCCGTTTTTTAGCCGGCCAAAAGAACGGATGCACCATGATAGCGGCTGTCCGTGGCCGTTGCGTGGGATCATGACGCAGCATACGGCCCACGAGGTCGCAAGCCAGTGGATAGTCTGCACCAAGCGACGAGAGACCGGAAAGCGAAAACCGGTCCTTTCGAATGTTGACTTCCCGCATAAAACGGCCTTCAATATCGAATGGATGGGAGCCCTTGGTCAGGACATAGTAGAAAACGAGACCAAGACTGAAAATATCAATGGCCCGCGTCGCCCGGCGGAGCCCAGCATTCGCAAAGGGCATGCCCGAGATGAAAGACGGAAGACTGGAGCCACTCTGTGCGGACTCTATGACCGTCTCGTCACGAGCATCGTCGTCCAGCAACAGTTCCGGAGCCCGCCATCCTGACGTACCAGCAGCATGCGTGGCAGTGGCGCCGAACGAGCTCTGGTCGTGCTCGAGCTTCTTGCAGAGACCAAAATCGGAGATGAGAAGCCGTGGAAGGCCATCGGCATCGACATTGATGAGGATATTCTGCGGCTTGAGATCACGGTGGACAATGTTGCGCGAGTGCAAGTGGTGCAGACCGTTTGTGATTTGCAAAAGCACGTTGGCAACGTCGGCCTGGCCTAGCTTGGCAAGATCACATAGGTCGGGGCTGTGGCCACGCTCCACGACGTCTGCAAGCGAGGCCCGACACAGCTCGAGGGCTATATAGTGGAAATTGCCTTGCTTTTCCTGGGTGTAGTAGCGGATGACGTTGGGATGGTCGTCGCTCTCACGCAAAAGCTTTGTCTCGTGTGAGGCAATGTCGTAAAACTGGATCAACATGCACTTGACGGCAACCTCACGGCCATCAAAGCGACCGGCATACACAATGGTGCCATTGCTGCCCTTTCCAAGCTCCATCTTTTGGTTCACCTGAAGACTGCCCATGCGTAGGATGTGGTCAGGACGGGCCTTGGCAGTGACTACGTCTGTCTTGGGGGGCCTTGCCGCCTTTGCAGGCTTCGTCTGTGGACTCTTTTCTACAGCGACGTCTGACAAAGGCTCTGGATGCACTTCTACCAGTGTCGTGTCGACCTGGACCGTCTCCACAGCTGTCGACAATGCTTCTTCTATTACCGTCTCCGTTTCTTCGCTCATCTCGCGTCTGCGGAGCCCACGACGGTGTTTTGTGCCACCACGCCGTCCCCTGTGGTTCTTTTTCTTTTCGGGGGGCTGCACCTCTTCGGGCGTCTTTTCCGACGCTTCAGCATCGGCGGCGTCGGCGGCTGGCGTCACAGACACAACGAGGCCCTGGCTGTTCTTGACGGCGTCCCGCGGATCGTCCGGGTCGTGCACAGCCTCGCGGACCTTGCGACGCAGCCAGCGCAGAATCTCGCGCTGGTACATGTAGAAGAGACTGCCAATCACCACCAAGAGAACGGGGTTGCTGACAAAATCAAAGACACGCGATGCGGCCGCCTGGGGTAGCTTGCCGACTTTGCCAATGACCGAGTCATTATCTATGGGTAGCAGGGCCTCGTCGTCAAGCGCCTTTTGGTCCTTTCCGTCGCCAAGCATGGGATACTCGACGCGGCGGGTCCTTTTGCGGCCGCTGCTGTCGAGCACGTGGCGACCCGTCATGACCCACTGGTCAGGGACAGTGTTGCTCCATCGCAGAGACTCCCACCAGCCGTCGTTGGCACAGACAGCAGGTGCAGCGTCCAAGACGAGCGGATAGGCCTTCCCTGATAGTGCGTACCAGTCGCCGTCGGACGAGACGTTGAGAAAGACACACGACTGGCGAAGCTGCGTGTTCTCGTGGATGGAGGGGGGGATGAGGGGCTGGGGAATGAGGGCAAGGTCGCTGTATTGCTCGTCGCGGGCGACGTCAAAGACGGAGACGACGGGGGCATCCAGACGCTGGGTAAATGAGAAGCGCGTAGCGTCGTCATTGAACTCCACGGCGTAGATGTCGCCCGAGGGCTTTGTCGTGATGTAGCGGCCCCCATAGGGCTCGCGGTACTGCTGGATCAGGTCCTCGTCGTACGCATTGGGTCCCCATTCGGAGTAGCGCAGAGTGGCCACGGGGATGCCGTCGGAGCGGTGCACAACGATGCGGTAGTCCACGCGACCCATGGTGATGCTTCCCTTGGCAGCACACTCTGTGTGGCTGCGGTAGAAGTAGTCGTCCTGGCGGCCGCACGACGCTGCATTGGCGCCGGCGCTGTCGTGGAACGAGCTGCCCTCGGCCGTGCCATACCAGCTGAGAATGTCGCCTGTGGCAGCGTCCAGCGTCAGGATGGTGGTGTCTTTGGTGCCGACAAAGACAAGGGGATGGGTGCGGTGGTAGTAGGGCACCTGGTCCATGAGGCCTTTCATTGTCAGGTGCGTGTCGACGAGACTGGGCTCTGCATCCGCCTCTCCAGGCGCCCCGGCAAAGAGATAAATGGCCCCGTCGGCACGCGGCTCAATGGCCCACGTCCAGTGGTCGACGGCCTGGAAGGACTCGGCGTCCCGCGGCGTGTCGAGCCGGTGGTGGCGCGTGGCCACAACGCCGCGCTCGCTCTGCGTGTGCCACAGCTTCCTGCCCGTGCGACGGTCCAGACAGTACAATCCCCCGTCGACCGTGGCCACGACGACATAATCCTGCACCTTCCAGTCGTCCAGCGACCGCGCAACATGGCCAGACGCCAGCTGCGGCGACGGGACGCCCTGCAGCGCCCGGAACGCTGGCGACGCGGCTCCCACGGACGCATCCAGAGCCGGGCCGTCAAAAGTCGTGTGCACGAGCCGTTGGGCGTGCGGGTGCGGGTCCTGGGGCTTGCTGTGGCCCGCCAGCGCTGCCGGCTGTGCGGAGGCCCCCTGGACCGTGGCCAGCGCCTGCAGCGACGCCTGCAGCGCCGCCTGCTGCGCCGTGGCGAGGCCGTTAAAAAAAGGCACCGCCAGCAGCGCCAGCGTGAATAAGCGAGTGCATTGCCCCGGAGGTCGCCCGCGTGCCATCGTCAGTCGTTGTCCGCACGCACGCCGGCCTCATCTAGCTCTCCGTCTGCGTTCGCTTCAGGTCTCGTCACAGTTCGAGCCAAGTCGGGGCAAATGTGGGGTGGCTGGCGGATCACCAGCGGATCCGTCGCTGACTAATACTAAGAGTCTATTGCTGCTTCTTGCCCGTCTCGGCCCGGCTCTCCTGCACCAGCGACCACAGGCACCACAGGTAGCACAGCCCAAACCCCGCGGCGCCAATCCCCGCGTTCGCCACCACCCACAGGTCCGGCTTCCCGGCCGGCGCCGCCACCAGCGCCTCGCACACGTGCCACGCCCCCATCAGTGCATAGAACGGCACGTGCACCAGCGATATGCGCGAACCCGAGCTTATGTAAGCACCCCGGCTCGTCGGCGGCAGGCCGACGAGATACGCCCAGAGCAGCGTCAGCACGGCGTAGGGGACGGCGAGGCCGACGCGGCGGAGCAGCGGGAAGAGCGTCCACGCCCCCAGGATGTTGGCAAACCCGACCCACGCACGCCGGGACCGCGAAAGGCCGCGCCGTCCGGCCAGGAGCAGCGTCATGGGCATCAACGGCAGCAACACGGACTTTTCGTGGACCTGGTAGCTGAACAGGAAGAATCCCCATGCGCTGGCGGCGAATGCCAGCGGCAGGAGCTGTCTCCGCGGCCTCAGGAAGAGCACAAAGCTGGGCGGGACCACGGCAGACAGCGTAGCCACCAGGGCCATTTTCTGCAAAAGAGCCTCCGAGAAGCGCTCGCGCAGCTTGACGACGACGTTGAGGGCGCACCAGGCATTCGCGACCTTGTCCTCAAAGAGCCCGCGCGCAAAGGGAAAGATCCGGTGGGCCATTTGCAAGATTTGGGCCGCATAGGGGTAGTACCCAGCACTTGGGTCCAGTGCACCATGGAGAAAAGGGACCTCCGTCTCGGTAAAGAGGCCTCTCCGGACATCAAAATAGGTCCCCACCATAATGGGCGCCAGCAAGAGGCCAAAGGACGCCACCGTCACGGCTGCAATGGTGGCAAAACGCATGGGACGGCACGGACGCAGACAGCTGCCCAGGAGGTACCCAAACACCGGCAGGGCATAGTAGAGCGCCATCTGCTTGAAGCCAAGCGCAAACACAAAAAAGGCAGACGCCCAAAGCAGCCGTTTTGCGAGCATGCTCGACATGCTCGCCACAACAAGGCCCAGCATCACCGTGTTGTACTGGAAATGCACATGGTCAATGAGCATCGTGGCCGGCTGCAGCAGAATGGCCACCAGTGCCACGGCCGACGTCCAGGCATCCACCCTGCTCAAGCGGCCCAGCCTGCGCACAAAAATAACCACGGCAGGGATGGCCACAAGGTACTCGGAGACGACCACCGACGCCCGCATAAACACCTTTAGATCGTCCGATTCGAGACCCCGGGACGCGTCCAGCGCGAACCACGACGTGTCAAACAGGGCCCCGACAGCCCCCAAGAGCCAGCTATGGTAGGCCGTCAACGGCGGGTAGTCCAGGCCCCACCAATCCAGCTTGTAAAAATACCACTCCGAAATGGGCACATGCGTCGCCAGCTCCATCCAGTGGCGCTGTGCTTCGTAGTCGCCAAACATGGGCGGTCGCTGCATCCCCGAGTATCCCCACAGGCCCGCAGCCCACCGGAAAAGACCAGCTACCATCAGAATCAGCGGCAGAAGCTCCCATTGCGAGGCCCCTCGGCCCGGCCACATCAGCGACGCCAGCGGGAATTCCGGAATCTCGGTCTCTGCCTCTGCCGCAGAAGGCGTCGGGACTGTCTCTGCAGACTTTGCAGGCCGCAGCCTCGCTTTTCGCGCAGTCACCGTCGCGACAGCCATGGTTTGTTCTTCTTGGCCACCTGTACCCGCATTCGCACTACTTGCATGCCCGCTACATGCATCCTTGCACGCCTCGCTACGTGCATGCCGGCCTAGCGCATAACCTCGCACCTACCATGCCGTTTCCCTTTTCCCTGCCCACCACGGCTGCATTCTCGCTGGAATCGGCATGGACGAGCCCGACGCACCCCCGTTTGCTGGAGAGGGCCTCGACGCTGCGTGCGGTGCTGCGCCAGGCCCTTAAAACACACAAGAAAAGCCCCCCGGCGGGCCGTCAAGAGAGTCTCTCTCGCGTCATTTCAGCCGTTGAAGGCTATCTCCCCCTGCTATTTGCCATAGCCAAAGCCCTGCGGAACGAAGGTCCTGTCGTGGTAGAGCCCATAAAGGGCGCAAGCCTGCCGGAATGGCGTCCAGTGCTCGTCGAAGGCCGTCTGGGACGGGTGCCTCGTTGCAGAGTCTCTGGCATCGCCGAGGAGCTCCTCTTTGTGCTGTCGACGCTTGGGCATGCGTATACACTACTGGCACGCCACACACTTGAGCCTCTGTGTCTCACCACCGGCGATGGCGATGCAAAGGCCCGTCTGTTGGCCATCCAAACGGCCTCCAAAGTCCTTTTGTCCAGTGCCAGTGTCTTTTCTCTTGCTGCAACCATCACTCCTGCAGGGACAGTTGCCGAGGTCTCTCCATCCTCCCTTCTTTCTCTGTCACGACTAGCCCTTGCCGAGGCCACGCTGCTGTCCGTCCGTAAAGACGACCCCTATGCAGCTGCTGTGGCCCAGGATCGTAATGCTGACGACCATGAATGGATGTACAAAGCACCGGATCTGCCCCGTGTGCGTGCCCATTTGCTCGCTCGGATTTGTCTGGCCGCAGCAGAGCATGCCGAGGCTGCAGCAGGTGGCACCTCTACGGCCAAAATGACCCCGGTGTTTGTGCGCTATCTGTCAGACTTGTACAAAACGAGCCGTGCGAAAGCATGCCGTTTTTTAGCCATTGATGCAGATCTTGGCGGCCAGGTGGGCGTTGCTTTATCGTACATTCATGGTGCCAAAGTCAGCATTTCTGATGATACCCTTCTCTCGCGTCTAAAAAAGGAGAGAAACGAACGAAAAGAGAAAAAAGCAGTGGACAAAGGGGCGGATTGGGGCCTTGATGCTGGCAAGGCCGAGGAGCTGCGTGTGTTAGACTTCCTCGACGGCAAATGGACCCATCAGAATAATGTCATCATGGCCCAGACCATCCCGTCGTCATCATCTTTACTAGGACAGCTCCCCTCGGGTCGGCAATTGTATCCCGAATCGACAATGGCTATCCCCGTCTTGGACGCTACCGAACTAAGTCTCTTGCAAGCACCGCCAGATCCATTAGAACGCCTTGGCAATGTCCATGACTCAAATGTCGATTCACCAAAGGTAGAAAGGCCCATATTTTAGTAATGAATACATCAAAAAAGGGAATAGATTATTAACTACTACTGCATCCTCCACTACTGCCACAACCACCACTACTCCCACAACCACTACTACTCCCACACGCACTAGTACTCCCGCACCCACCACTACTGCCTCCACTACTTCCACATGCAGCAGTAGTAATAGTATCTCCACCACCACTGCTCGCAGTAGTACTATCTCCACCCGAAAACACCGCCGCACCACCATCGGAAACGGTAAGGCTCCCTATGCCACAAACCGCGCCGCTGCTGATTCCATCAATAGCATTAGCACCATGATCCCATCCATCACATACACCCGTGCCCACATCGATGGCAGCACATGTATGATCTTCCTGTTTTTTTTCGGTTAAAAATCATGATGTAAAAAATAGTCGTTGAGCACGTACAGGTCTTCCGTTGGCTTTGCAAGCACCAGATCTACAATCGCCAGCGGTACAGTTGCCCCAAGATCCAGGATCAGTCCCTTGATAGAGACCAGGCGTACTGCCTGGATAAACAAATGGTGAAAACACTACCAGCCATAGTTAGTCCTCACTCTGAAAACAAATCACCATTTGACGTACTGAAATAATCATGCCCCCAGTTGTTGTAGTAATCCTCTCGTGGTGGTAAAGATCGGTTCTTTCTTTTCGCTCTCTTGGCGGCCTTTTGATAGTTCTCCTCGAGCCTCTTCTCTTGTCGAGCAAGCAAGGCTTTGTATGTAGCCGCTCTCAGCCCGTCTTCTACTCGAACCGAGTTATGGGCAGAAATGTGTGCCGACTTTTTTGGGTGGCATCGCTTCGCCTGGCCTGACTCGTAAAAATTGTCAATGACCTTGTTGGACCCCAAGAGACTGCCCACTGAGCTCATCGTAGTAACCCTAACGGCCTCACAGTACCAGCATGTGCACTCGCTATAGACTTCACCAAATGTTTCCTGGTAGAGCTTGCATGTCCGCTCAAACCCATCATTCAACGCCGTCGCTTCCATCTTGTCATCATGGTCGATGAACCTCATGGGCAACGAGGAGTCACGCGACGTCTCGCTTGTCGAGAATTCATAATATCGTCGTGGGTTCAATTGGTTTGTGTGCCATGCCAAGTCTACATCCAGTGTTGGAACGAATGACTGATTCGGGTATTTCGAAATCAATTTTACAAACCGTTGGTACTTTGATATGAGCCTCACCATTGTTTCTTTTGCTGTTAGACTATGCAACCAGTCAATGTCGGCCATTTTTTCAATAAACACGCCTTGGCGGACAATGGCACTCGGAAGACACAGAGCAAATGGGGATGGGTTATTCAAGTAATGTCCCAGCATCTTTCGCAGAGCCACCCGAGCCTCAGGTGCCCTTCTTCTGAAAATAGATGACTTGCCAATAGAGCTGTTGATCACTCCTCTCACGTCACCCATGGATGTTATAAAGCCGTCCTTTATTTTGATAAAGACTGACCTTTCATATAGATGGAAAACGAGCTTCTTCATCTGCTTATAGTAAAACATTGGCCCACTTTCAGCATTTGAAGGGGACAGCTCTGGACATCCCGTGATTGGATTCAAAATAGTGCCTGGCATGGGCCTCTTTGCGCTATTGAAATCTTCAGCATCTTGCAAAAATTTACGGACTTCCAGCATAGTTGGATTGATCTCAATGTGGCATGCAGGGCAGCGACCTTTCAAATTGGCATCGCCATAACCTTTACCATAAATGAGAGAATCAGAGTCATCCAAAGCTTTTCCCACCTGAGAAATGCCACACGTTGTCCATGGGATGCTCAACGATTTTTTGCACTTTGGACAATCAATATCCTTCCTGTCGCCATCGTCTTCCAGCGACCATTTGTGGCCAGTAGTATTCTCCCAGTGCCGTTGTGCTGCAGAAGATCCCTTGTACGTAAATGTATCATCGATGGCACTGTCCAGTAAATCCCAGGGCATCCCAGCATTCCACAGCGCTAGGTGGCCTGTTCTTAAGCAGTCCTCCAAGAAATCTCGTGGATTGAGCATATGCGTATGAAGAACTAGAATCACGTCAATCGGTGGCATTGTGTCACTTGTCCAGTTCAAGGGTGGGTGTTTTTGAAAGTCCATATACCATGGGCTCCTTTTGATAGTCATGTCATTCACTACGAGATGTCTTGTTTTTTGCTGGTCCCACCAAGTCTTGTAGCGGTCCACGGCCCGGGCAAGATACAGAGCCCACCTCTTCTCACGAACATAGCTCAACCGTTCCTTCTCATAATACTCTTCTGAATTAAACGCTGCATGTCTTGATGAAGGAGGAAACTCAAAGTTTGTGGATCCAAAGCTATCTGCAATTCCCCAGAGCCCATCTCTATAGCCAATATCTTCTCGAAGAGTATGAAAAGCGTGCAGGAGCCGTAAATGAGATAAACACTCCTCGGGGCGTAAAAACTGTGTGACGTCACTCGAAACTTCCCCAGGAGTTGATGGGTTTTCAGACTTGGAAGAACTCATGGTGGCACTTCCACAAACCCTTTCAAAGATGGATACTAGGGAAAGAGGGCATTGTGACCTTTATAGAAGGACTAGTGCGATCTTCAAATTTATTAAGACTCTTTTCGAACATAATTGCCCATGACGTCATACCGTTTCTAAGAGGGATGAGGCAGAACCGAGCGCAAGCACTAGCTCTTATATTGCGGGCATGTAACAAGTTTCAAAAACTCGTGAGATGTAAAATCTATCAAAGGGGAACTAGTCAAGGCTTAATTGTCGGGATATTCATCTGTCAAGTTGGAGACAAATGTGCACGTGTCTGGGTCAAATCGTTGAAAGCACCGTCCAGCTTCCAAATGCAAGGTTACACAGCTTCGAACCTTTTCGAAATCCGTAATCCGTCTCATCTGGCTAGCCGTAATAATAATCTGCTCCTCATCCATCGTCATGCATGAATAAACATCCCCCGCTTCACGGAGAAGATCATTTCTCTTTTCTAGCTCGCTTAAAGGTATCAAGATGGGCATGGTTCCATATGGACCGCTTATGTTGTGGAGCTCATCAAAGCTATGGGACCATCCTGTCACTATACACATTGCCTCAAGCTCATAGTAGGACACCCACACGACGTCGCCTACCTTGTATGGTAGTGGCATCAGGGTGCCATCCGGACGAACAGCGCTCTTCCCATCTTCCGTCCGCCGTTTCGGCGCAACAGTGGATGCCTCTTCTTCCCTAATCTCTTGCAAAGACTTCTTCAACCCATCCATGTTTACGTATTCTAATTTCTCAAACATGGGGACTGCATATTTTTCAAAAAGCCCGATTTTGGTTCTTGGGAACCCCTCGATATGTTTATCGTAAAAGTTGAGGTAAAATTTCGAATTGGAAGGGGTCTTATCCTCGAAGAAGAAACCGGCCCACATACGGCTATCCGCCAAAGACTGCAAATGGGCAAGCTGATTCCCGTATTCAATATCAAACGGAGCATAGCGTTGGTCTTCTGGAATACCAGACATCTCTGCCTTGATGAGCTTCTTGATAATATGTTTCGTGCGGCCGTGATAAAAGTCCTTGACAAATAAAAGCATTTGAGAGAGAGACGCTGGGAGTCCATATCCTAGTTCAAACCCGTCACTCACATCCCATTCATCATATAAATGGCTCTCATACTCTGGGCCTTCGAAATAGCGGAATGTATCGTACACACCGAGAAAAACAAAGCTTCTACCGTCAATAGAAGTGGGGACGGGCCCTTCTTCCACGAATGGCCCTAGCGGGTATGGATATTCGTCTCTGATGGTCTTTCCAGGAGGTGCAAGGAACAGGACGTACAATTCAGTAAAAGAGGTGTTGACATATGCCTGGAGGCCAAATCTGCGACAAAAAGTAACAAAGAATATGACCCATACGTGTCTTTGAACTGTGTATGCTTCCTCCGGATTTCGGTATATATGACCGAAGAGGCCAATAGAATCGAGCCAGTTGGGGTCATCGTCATCAGTCTCAATTGTCATATGGTTCTCGCAGAAATAGGAGCGCAGCCGCTCAATTTTATCCAAAATAGAAAGCTGCTCAAAGTCTGGATTGAATCGAAGCACTGTTTCCACCTTGTCCTCGTATATATCATCAAACCCATAAATATCCAAGTCGGATGATATTGAAGCAAACAAGTCAAAGCATGCCATGGCACGTTCTACATTTTTGAAGCTTTCATCATGGTGAATACCCATCCAAAATTTGATGGCCTTTTCTTGGTTTATCATGCGAACACAGTCTTCAAGGTAATAAAGGCGATAAAGTAGATCGGGTGGCGAGTATGATGGTTCTTCCAAGTCTTCTTGAGGCTTGTCACTCGTGTATCGCTGTTCCTTGATGCTATAGTCGAAGCAGTAACGCAGTCCTTTCAACTCTTCATACAGATAGTCGCGGGCTTCATCACCATACGAGCATACCTTTTCCATATTTGCTAGGCGATACCTTTTGTCGCATAGGGCCTGGTCCATCAATTTTTTAATGTCAGCGTTGATCTTCTTTCGACGAAGCCACTCCTCTCGCCATGGCACTGAGAGATCCCCCTTCTTTAATAATTTAGCAGTATCTGAAAAATAGTGTTTGAAGTCTCTCTGAATACATTGTAGCCACAAAGGAGAAGACGACCCAACTCTTCGTAACTTGCGCGACGTTTGGCATATATTGTGAAGGCACAAGGAGGAAATTTTTCCTAGAATAAGACTCGAAATCTCGTTTGGAAGAGACTCGAGGCGGGACATTTCATAGACAGCCGCGTGTACCTTGAGTTTTTTTATGTGTTTTTTTTTTGCAGCTACCTACCTATGTATGAACTCCAATGCATCCCCTCGTCTGCCGAAGAGCCTAGCAAGCGGTATGGTACATACGACGATACATCTTATTTTTCCAGTCGCTCCGGTCCCGCCTCGGATCGTATTCCGATTGCAAAAATGATGAAATGAACCAAAAATAGTAACATCAACTTTAAAGTTTAAACCACAAAAAATCTTAACAATAAATCTAGCAGCCCCCACATCCACCACCTCCTCCACATGCACTACTACTCGTACCACCACCTCCACCACCTCCACCACCACCACTGCAGCTTCCATGGCCTCCAACGTCATGCCCTCCACAATTAAAATTGTCACCAAGACTTGGGGTGATTTCTGCTGCTATGACCGCAGTAGCTGCCACGGCAGTCATGTTGCTTTGTCCATTTAACGTAGTGGTGGCATTCTTTCCTCCGCTTGTTGTAGCATAGCTGTTACTTGTACGCCAATCAGGCTCAATCTTTGTGACCCTTCTACTCGTGGAATGGTCAGGATCCTTCTTGGTTAGTATTATTTTATAATGAGTATTAGGTACGTACAATAGCTCTATTCGTTACACAAGAACCACTCGACAAGTCAGTAGCGGTGCATGCTCCCCAATTACCAGGGTCCGCTCCTGCGTAAATACCATACGTTTTTGTAGGAAATCGCACTGGTGAAATCACTAGATGTTAGTTATCCATCATTCAAAACGAATGGCACACATACAATAGTACTTGTTGTTCCACTCCTTGTAATACAGCTCTTGTGGAGGGAGCTTCCAGTTCTTCTTCCTAGCTCTCTTGACAGCCTTTTCGTAATTATGTGCCAACTTCCTTTCTTCTTCTGCAACCAGTGCCATGTATACGGAGCTATGATTTCCACCTAATATCCGCACAGAATTGTGAGCTGAGACATGAGCAGACTTTATAGGATCACACGATTTTGCCGCATCCGATTCATTAAATTTATCAACAATTTTCTGATTTGTTGAAACCCCTAATGCACTACCAAGTGCATTCATGTTTGAGTATCGCGTGGCCTCGCAGTACCAGCACGTGCACTCACTGTACACCTCGCCAAACTTTTCGAGATACAGTTTGCTCGTCTTCTCAAAACCTGTGATCAATGATGACTCTTCAATCTTGTCATCATGATCTATGAATCTCTTACTAGAAGATCCTTGAGACGTCTGCTTGGTGGAGAACTCATAGTAACGTCTTGGGGTGAGTTGATTTGTATGCCATGCTAGATCGACGTCCAACGTTGGAACAAACATCTGGTTAGGATGCGTGGAAATGAGCTTCACAAACCTCTCATACTTTACAATGAGCTTCTTCATCGTGTTACGGACAGAGGGACTAGGCAGCCAGTTAATATCTGCCATCTTCTGGATAAATACTCCCTGTCGAAGCATGGCGCTAACAAGGTCAAGCGCAAATGGGGAGGGGTTGTTGTGATAGCGTCTCATTATCTTTCTAACAGCAATTTCAGCTGTCGAACCGGAATGGGGCTTTTTTTTGAAAAGGGATGGTTTGATAAAGTAATTCGCCACCTTTTTATGAATATAGCTCATGTTATCAGTGTCCGCAGTTTTCAATTCATCAACGACACCAATATCAGTTAGATATTGGATGAGTGATTTCATCAAGTTGTTTAGGAACAATGGACTGCCCTCACTGCTATCATCGAGTACCTCTGGACATCCCGTCATCAAATCCAAAATCGTTCCAGGCATCGGACGGTTTTCTTTAGTAAAGGCCGTGATGTCTTGAAAAAATTTACGAGTCTCAAGAAGTGGTTTATTGACCTTTTTACTGCATGACGGGCAGCAATGCTTCAAGCCTACATCGCCATAACCGGTTCCGGTGAGGAGGCTTTCAAAATTTTGGTCTAAAAATTCCATTGGTCGTCCACACTTTGTCCATGGAATTTTTATGTCCTTCAAGCAATGTACGCAGATTATTGTCGTAGAGTCTTCATCTTCTTGCAGTTTCCATCTGAGGCCAGTTGCTTTCTCCCAATGTTCCATAGCTTCCGGGGACCCTTTATACTTGAATCCTTGCTGGTCAATACAGCTGTCAATCAGCTTCCATGGCATCCCGGCATTCCACAAGGCTAGGTGGCCGGTCCGCAAGCAGTCCTCTAAAAAGTCTCGGGGATTTAACATGTGCGTATGAAGAACCATAAGAATGTCAATGGGCGGTAGCGTATCCTTTGTCCATTCCATAGGAGGAAACTTTTGAAAGTCTGCATACCATTTGCTGTCCTTTTTCTTCAAGTCATCGAGGGATAGAAGCCTTGTTTCCATCTGGTCCCACCAAATCTTGTAACGGTGAGCGGCACGGGCAAGATACAGGGCCCATCTCTTATCATGGACATAATCTGAAAGTAGCCTTGTTTTCTCATTACGAGACAGTCCACGTTCTTGTTCTATGGGTAAAGTAATGCTCGTGTTTTCTGAAATAGAATCAGAAATTTCCCAAAGGTTATCCTTGAAACTGATACTTTCACGCAATTCATGGAGGACCTTGAGGAATCGAAGATGAGAAATACAGTCTTCTGGATCCACGATTGAGGCATCATCATGCTGTAAACTTTCCTTGGGCTTGGATAAACTCATATTGAAGAAATACGCTTATTTAGATATAATTTTCAGATTTTTTTTGTGTCAATAAGCGAAAAAAGTTTCCAAAAAAACTGAACAAGGAGGGGCACAGCCTTCTCTTTATACAACTTTACTGTGCGAGTCTACGAGATAAACAAGAGGTGAGAGCTTTTCCTACTGGAGGAGCCCAAGTCATTTTTTTATACCATGTCTCCTGGAAGGTATATAATCGTCTTGAGGGTGTGATATCACTAAAAAAATCATCACAGCTCATACTAACGGTGGTTACAGTCTTATGGGGGCCATTTTTATTGGGTTAATTCCATCTTATCAAAGTATAATTCTGATTGTTATTCAGTTTTGATACAGCTTCAAGTAAAATCGAGGTTAATAATAAGAACTCAAAACTGCAAACTATCCCATAAGAGCATTCAGTGTATGACCCATTCCAGATTTAAGACAGCAGCCTATGACTTTGAGACTTGATATACTAGCTGGAGGTCCTTGCCTACCTAGAGATATGGTGTTATAGCTGGACGCAAAAACTTGTAAATTATGCGCAATTTGGATAAAACTTTCAGAACCAAACTTGAAATCAAAGGTACATTTGGTAAGGTCAAAAATTCAACTGCCTCCACATCCACCACCGCCGCCACCACTGCTACCACCTCCACCGCACCCTCCACCGCCACCACTGCTACCACCTCCACCGCATCCTCCACCACCACTACTGCTTCCACATGCATGACTGGAATGATGATGGCTGCTTGAGCATCCAGCTGGTGTTGATGCCGCTACAAGTGTAGCGCTGTTATCCCATCCGCTTGATGTATACGTTGTGCCTCTGCCTCCGCTTGCCGTGCCACGCATACCACCTTTAGAAGCCCCCTTAACACTTGCAACTTTTTTGTTGAAGCTATCATATGCCTGCTTTGTTAGACTTATTATCGAGGTGAGAAAGCATATACGTACATATAGCCTATTGGTCCCGCAGGAACCAGACGTCAAATCAGCCGCAGCACAATTGCCCCATTTTCCAGGGTCTATTTCTGCGTATATACCGATTGCCCTAGCAGGATATGGCAATGGTGAAAACACTAAATATTGTTAGCCACTTCTTTTAGAATCCAAATCCAATCATCGACATACTGTAATACTCGGTGTCCCAGTGCTTGTAATATAAGTCCCGTGGTGGTAGTTTTCGGTTCTTCTTTGCAGCTCGCTTGACAGCCTTTTGATAATTTTGCTCGAGCTTTTTGTTTTGTTCTTCAACCAAGGCTTGGTATATGGAATACTTGCTTCCTCCCTCAACCCGAACAGAATTGTGCGCCGAAATATGGGCAGACTTTTTGGGGTCGCATGATTTCGCCGCATCCGACTCATTAAATCCATCAACAATTTTCTTCTTTGATGAAAAGCCCAAAGCACTACTAACTTCATTCAAGTTCGAGTATCGCGTGGCCTCGCAGTACCAGCACGTGCACTCACTGTATACCTCGCCAAACTTTTCGAGATACAGTTTGCTCGTCTCCTCAAACCCAGTATTCAATGATGACTCTTCAATTTTGTCATCATGATCAATGAATCTCTTGCTAGAAGATCCTTGAGACGTCTGCTTGGTAGAGAACTCATAGTAGCTTCTTGGATTGAGTTGATTTGTATGCCATGCCAGATCGACGTCTAGCGTTGGGACAAACATTTGGTTTGGATACATGGAAATAAGCTTTACGAACCGCTCATACTTGGTAATAAGCATCCTCATCGTTTTATTGGCAGAGGGGCTTGGCAACCAATTGATATCTGCCATCTTTTCAATAAATACACCTTGACGGAGCATAGCGCTAGAAAGGTTAAGCGCAAATGGGGAGGTGTTGTTGAAGTAATGGACCATCATCTTCTTAACGGCAGCTTCAGCTACCGAGTCGGCATGGGACTTTCTCTTGAAAAAGGATGGGGTTTTGAAAAAAGGCGCCACTCGGTGTCGTACCATATCCATGGAATAGGTGGAGAGATTATTTAGAGAATCTATGGTACGAGTGTCCTTTAGATACTCCATCAAGTTGTGCATCACATCGTTGAGGTACAATGGACTGCCTTCGCTGTCGGCACTGCTCACATCCGGACATCCAGTCTTCAAATTCAAAACCGTTCCAGGCAAAGGTCGTTTCTTTCCCATGAAATCTTTGATATCCGCTAGGAATCTCCAAGTCATGAGATTTCGATTGTCGATGAAAAAGAGACAGCTCCGGCACGTAAATTTAAAACTTCCATCACCATAGCCCATACCAACAAGGAGGTTGTTGAAATCTTGTCTCACATATTCATCGGGCGTCCCACAAGTCGTCCATGGTATTTGTAGCTCTTTGGAGCACTTTCTACAATGTAGGACCTTGATGTCGCTGTCTTTTCTCAGCTTCCACTTGAGGCCAGTCGACTTCTCCCAATGTTCCATAGCTTCCGGGGACCCTTTATACTTGAATCCTTGCTGGTCAATACAGCTGTCAATCAGCTTCCATGGCATCCCGGCATTCCACAAGGCTAGGTGGCCGGTCCGCAAGCAGTCCTCTAAAAAGTCTCGGGGATTTAACATGTGCGTATGAAGAACCATAAGAATGTCAATGGGCGGTAGCGTATCCTTTGTCCATTTTATAGGAGGATATTTTTTAAAGTTTGCATACCATTTGCTGTCTTTGCTCTTCAGATCATCGAGGGATAAGGGCCTTGTTTCCATTTGGTCCCACCAGACCTTGTATCGGTCGACAGCNTCCCAATGTTCCATAGCTTCCGGGGACCCTTTATACTTGAATCCTTGCTGGTCAATACAGCTGTCAATCAGCTTCCATGGCATCCCGGCATTCCACAAGGCTAGGTGGCCGGTCCGCAAGCAGTCCTCTAAAAAGTCTCGGGGATTTAACATGTGCGTATGAAGAACCATAAGAATGTCAATGGGCGGTAGCGTATCCTTTGTCCATTTTATAGGAGGATATTTTTTAAAGTTTGCATACCATTTGCTGTCTTTGCTCTTCAGATCATCGAGGGATAAGGGCCTTGTTTCCATTTGGTCCCACCAGACCTTGTATCGGTCGACAGCTCGAGCAAGATACAGAGCCCATCTCTTCTCACGAATATAGCCTAAAATGACCTTGGACTTTTGGCTCGGTGGTAAATTATTGTGGTCTTTATTAGGCAGCGTCAGATATTCTTTGGATGAAATGCTGTCATTAATACCCCAAAGCCCATCTGTGAAGCTAATATCCTCACGCAATTCATTGAGGGTCATGAGGAACCGAAGATGAGAAAGACATTCCTCTGGTTCCACACTTGGGGCATCGTTATGGGTCGACTTTTCCTTGGACTTGGAAGACGGCATGATTGCAGAATACAAGTCCTTGTTCTCTCAAACTGTCTTGATTTCAATAAATTTAGCAGTATGAAAGCAAGAGAATGAAAGGGAGGGATACGCACTGCAATTTATAGAATTTCAGCCCAACATGTCATAGTATAATGATGTAACATATATTTATTAGATCCTTTCTTACCTGAGCAAGAACTCAAGCCAGAACTAGTGTACAAGGAGGTGAGGCAAACCCTTGAAAGTTCGAACCGGTGGAATTCTCATTCTCAAGCCCTCATCGGAGCTCGTATCTACGACGGCTAAGGACTTGGCGTCATATCTGCCTGAAGGCGTATGAAATGGCTTCCAATCTTATCATTAACGTGCTAGCATATGACTTCTTCGATGTAGACTTTTGCAAGATGCTTGACAAAACTGTACGATTTTAGCGATTAAAGATGGAGAAAAGGAGGTAAAGTTGTTTCGCCCCACTCCATTAGTTTTGGCAAGAAAACACAAAAAAACGCCCAATGCTTTTGCCAAGCCAAATGGTGCGCAAAAAAGGCTGACTTTACTCTCGAAGCTTGTATAAAAAGTGTCGTGATAACGAATTAAAATGCCAAAAACTGCAGGTTACCATTTGCTTCCCTATACATCACGTCATAACGTTGCACCCATGATCGACAGCACGATCTCACCCTATACATTACCAATAGCATCACCAACACCCTTACATGGATGAAATGACGTTGTCTGCCAAAAGCCAAGCCTCATTATGGTGGGATAAAAAAAAAGGTAAGAATATAATCGTCAATCGAAAGAATTGGATGTCGAGCTTCACATGTAGGCGCCAACATCATGAGAAAATAATGTCTTTTTAACAGCTTGCATGCAGAGAAATAAACTCTAAATTGTAAAATAAATACACAAAAATATCAATGCTTCAAAGGCTGCCGGCTGAATTAATTTGGCTCATTTTGAAACCTTTGGCTCCAGATGACTTGCATCGTCTCTGCATTACATCAAGGACGCTGCGATTTCATGCATTAAGCCCAACGCTATGGATGAAAATCGTGCAAAACAGCTTCCAACTTCACGAACGCTCCGTTGAAGAACGGTTGTTGACAAAGGATACATCATTTCCATGGAGGGATCTGTGGATAACAAGAACAGCAGCTCAATGCAGAGTGAGGCATCTTTTTAGAAGCCTCCTCACTAGTCCTAATGATACCATGGAAACTATGGACGGCATTCTCTCACATGGCATCGATGCCCAGAGTGTTTTGAGCGAGGAATATAAAAAGGCTAATGTTGCACTCTACATTGAAGAGCTAGGAGAAGCGGACTTTTCAAAGGAATTAGATACATGTACTTTATTGACAAGATCATACTACGCTGATGAATGTCTTCACATGCTACATCGAGAACAAGCTATTAGACTCTGGTCAGCCACACGAGATGATGACCGAGGCGCCCTTGGAAAAGCTATGCTTGCCTTTGAGCTTTGTGCTACGACAACAAAACATCTTCAAGGCCACGAACTCGATGCATTTTACGAAAAAGAAGCAAGAAAAGTTCGTGCCAAAACCCTAGGATGGTCCCATCTGTCCATCGAGGAGAAGGCTAAGGCTATATTGGCGCATTGCACGCAAAGATGGAATCTCTTTCGTCTCCCCGAGCGGCCCAATGCGTATAGCCTCCTTCTACGGACGTTAGGAAGAGGCCATGCATCGAACCATTCTCAGTCTCTTCACACCTTTGTCTTCACCGGACTCTGCCACCACCTAGGCCTCGATACTTTCACCACCTCTCACCAAGACAATATAGCCCTTGTTATTTTTCAACCTATTGGCAAAGATCCGGAGATACTAGAGGACTTGGAGACGTATGCCTGCCTTCTCACGAAAGAAATGGAGGCAACAATCTTTTCTAAGAGCGAGCTCAAAATACATTTTCTTGAAAGTTATAAACGACAATCTGTACATCAATTGATAAAGCAACAAGCACAACATATCTATAAAAACGCACAAAAGGGACGCACGATCTGCATCGCCAAAGACCCTGAAGAATACAATCAATTTCAACCTCTGCGCTACCTAAGCAGTGGCCATTCCTACGCACACCTCTCCTCCCTCTCCTTTGGTGCCCAATGGGCCATTCTTCTCTTCACACCTTTGGAACATGAGGACTGGCACAAACTCTATTCCAGCTGGCTTGCCACATTCAAAACAAAATTCCAAAGAGATGCCCTCATCGCAGAAAAATATCTCGTTCCATTACATGAAGAATGGTGTAGCCTTCACCACACACACGATGATTCTCTACAAGCAGCCATTCAATATTGCAAGGACATGGACGCAAAACCAGTCCTATCCAACAATATTGAGGGCACGTCTTTCACTATGGGCGATGTCTTTACAAATAAAAACACTCAACACATCTCCATTGTCACAGGCAGAGCGTCTTGTAGCGAGGAAGCGTACTCTTTCCTATCCGTTTCTCAGGAGCACGGCACAGTCGCCGTTGCAGACATGACAAGGATAGCTAACCCCAATATCATACGTAGTAACCCCCTCCTTATTATGACGGCTGGTCGGCACTTTAAGGAATTTGATCAGAAAAGATGTACATTTATACCCAAATAAAATATGCTGTGCGCCGACTTTTCGCGTCAAATCATCACTCAAGTTGATCGCTGTGGAAAAATCGAAAAAAGTGCTCTGAATACCAAAGCTGCACGTAGCCACTCAGTGGTAGCGTTATCACATTCTCACCGATAATCTGCGTTGTCGAGATACGGGTCATGCATCGCCACCCTTTTCCCCCCACATTTTTCTTCTCCCACGAGACATACAGCGCTTCACACTGGCTCACGTCTAGGGGGGTGCCCTTTTGATCAAGACGGAGCTGCCCCAACGAGATAGGCGGCTGGTCATTTCTGTACTCGAATAGAAGCCCGCAAAGAATCGATGCGTTCTGTTTCGGTATGCCAACCCGGTAATACGGGGTGATGTTTCGAATGGACTCGAGTGAGGCTACTGACGAAAAGAACTTTTGGAAGCGCCGGTGCTGGACTTTTCTCGCTGACGGAAGACGTGGGATTTTAGCACAGCGGCCACGAAGCAGTGGAACGCCTTCGAGAGCCACCACAGAGATACCATGGCGGGATAGGTCGAAATGCAGCTTGGTAGAGCCTTCGGGGGGGACCGTTGTGATGTGCTGGTAGTGTTTGTTGCAGCTATACTTGGACCATGTTGTTCGGGGAAAGTCTGAAATGGGTTTGTCAAAGGAATACATGACGTTTTTATTCTTCCTCGAGGGAGTGACTTCCTTTGGAAGATGCCTGCCAAGTTCCAAGCAGCGGTCTTTGTTCGTTTTGAATACAAGCCCACCACACGAATTCTCACCGGACCGCGCGTAAATGTCTGTTATGCGCTCACCAGGAGCAAGAGGGTAGTAGAAGAAGAGCATAGAACTCTCGTCTAAGCTTGGAAGGCTGTTGTAGTGTCGGTAAAATTCATTTAGATCGTGTTGTGTTTCGTTTTCATGGTGGACATGGAGCGAATAGAGCCTGCTCTTGTGCCACACAGCGGTATAGCCTGTGGGACGCCAATCACCTTCGTTGTTCAGCGTAATGTGCGACATGTGGAGCTTCTGTTTGATTGTATTTCTCTCGTTGACAGGCTCAAAATTGAACCAGAGAAGTGACTCTAGACGGGCATAGGACATGGGCTTAGCCCATTGCGTCTCTAGAAAGGTTCTGGCGTTGTTGATCTCGTTGACCATGTGCATACGTATTTCAGGAGACGCAAACTCGACTTTGATGTCTTTAAAGGTAGCAATCAACGAGAAGTTAAGCATGGGCAGAGAGGAGTAGAGCGTGGATGGGTCGTTGCAAATGTACTTCATGACCACATTGTTTGTGAATGCCAAAAAGTTTTTGTCCAGCGTCAATGTATGCGTAGCCCACCATTGCGATTGGCACTCCTTGATGCCATGGTGCGCAGTGTCCCGAGCAAGCTGCTCTGCCACAGCAGCCGTATTCGACCGCTCGTAGACGGACACAACCGCCCGAATGCCAATGCTGTCTGTGAGGACAAACAGCGTCATTTCGCAGCTGCTGTTGATCTTGGAGGCATCGATGACAAGTCTTTGCTCGCAATGCTTGTCGCCTTCTATGCCAGCAGCTGTCGGCAGGGGACCATCAGTGAATTGTCTGATATACCGACGGCCATTAATGGTGCTATATTGGGCCCATACCTTGGCAGTAGGCGTGAGGCTTTGGACAAAATTACCAGTCTTTGCCTTGTCCTGCTGTTCAAGAATCTGGTGCGTGGCCACACGCCTCACAAAGCTCTCGGGAATGACCATTTGCCACACTTCATTGGGCAAGCTCACTGCGAATTCTTTCGAGAGAACAATCTGAATCGAGTTCCGAAGGGCCTTTATGCGCATGTCCTCCTCCTTTGGCGAAGGCGCCCTGTCAAATGCAGCAGCCTCCACGGCCGTTTGGCTGGCAAACTGTGGCCCATATTTGCCATCTGTGGCTTGGCGAAAGCATTCTTCATGGACAGATTTCATGAAATGCATCAGGTTTCCCGTTGGCTTCTCCTCTTCCATGCGGATCTTCTTGGGCGGAAACGTCCCGCTGCTCATGCCAAGGGGCTCTACTTCAGAGACAAACGTTCGACTCAAGGGAAACAAATTGGGTGCTTTTTGCTATTAGAACAAGTTTCTTTCCTTCTTTCCTTCTTTCGTAATTTTGGCTGCATACAGTAAATCACCTTGTCTCCTTTTCGGAGACTAAACTGACAGAGATCACATCTTGATGTCCCCAACAACAGCGAAGAGCTCATTGCGTCTGCTGAATATATAAAGTTGCCAAGTCGAAACATTAGCCCGTACGGCATCACGTGGACAATGTTGCCTCGAGCGCCCCGTTTGTACTTGGAATTATGTAACTCTTTTTCAGAAACAAATGTGAGATTTTACCAGAAGTCTATAGCGGAATGGAAAGCATTACAATGAAAATAAAAATACAAGAGCCGGGTATCGTCACTTAAGCAATCATTAGCTTCTCAATCTCTCTTCGGGCCACCTCAAATGTAAACTCGCAGTCTCTCTTCTGGCCAAGCGTAATCTTCTTGTAAACATCGCCCAGCGAGGTGTTTTCAAGAAGCCCTTCATTGTATGCTTCATCCACCCAGAGCTGCCACACATCTGACCTTCGCTTCATCATCTGTGCAATATCGTTCAGTCCAAAATGCACAACGGCAAAATTTGACCCATGAAGAAGCCCGGTGGCCATTTGCAAGTCTTCCAGGACGTCAAATCGAATGTCCACACATTTTGCTAAATCGTCCTCGGGCCGGATACAGTCACGGTCAAACTTGAGGCCATAGAGATCCATCTTGAGAATGCTTCTCACCAGGAGACGCCATTGCGTCGCAGGGATCTTTCTTTGCCGCAGCAGCGTCGTCTTGGAAGATAACAGCTCCGAATGTGCAATATTTCCCCATAAACCGCCGTACTCCTTGATGGAAAAGTTGAGGTCTGTGCCTGCTTTAGATGCCCGCTCCGACTCCTTGTCCACCATGGAGAGAATTTTTCGGTACGACGCGGCAATCTTGGGCATCAGCTCCGAGAGACACATAAAATTGTCAAACAGCCGAATGTGTGGCACCTTGTATCGCCCTTCCCGCAAGTCTTCAATGGGCGCAAATGGCGGAGAGCACTGGCTGCAGAGAAATGTATCGTGAGCAGCACTTGTGGCCGTTCGGACTACGTTGATGGCATCTGTGACGTCGTCCGGGATGTAGCGTAGCGAGTCAATGGCCAGCTTGAGACGGATGACGCACCCACAGCCACGCGCCTGGGCCGTGAGAAGCCATGCATTGGTGGCCTTTTTGAAAGCGTCCTCGGAGGGATCGTCCCGTACCAATGTGCCATGGGGCTCTGTAAAAGCTAAACTGAGGCCTGTGGACGGTTCTGAGGGGGGCGTCCACACGTTCTGTTCGGGCGTACAATGTGATGATTCTGTATTTGACTTTTCCTCGGAAAGTCCATCAAATAGGGAGCATGACGAGGTTGGCGAATGATGGCTCTGGCAAAGCGATATTGGCGGCTCGGGTTCTTTTGCTTCGCTGTAGCCAACGTCCGGCATTGAGAGGCCAAATGGCTTGAAGTTGTGCAGAATGCCGCCCGAATACGCCGGTGAGGGATCAACAGGGAGCTGTGGTGTAGAGAGAAGAGGCTGTGATGCTGCAAACGTATAGGGCGGGAAGGGGGCCATTGTGTGTGGCATGGTCTGTGGTACGGGGGCAATTGTGCCCATTGTAGGCTGCAGGGTAGAGCCCATCGGCGCACTCATGTCCAGAGTGGTCACGTCTGTGTTTGCAAAGGAGTGGCTGGCAAGCGGGGCAGAGAGGTCCATCTCGAGGACCGTAGGGTCGAATCCAAACGACAGTCCGCTGTCCCAGGCATTCGAAAAAGTAAAGTTGAAGTCGTCAATCGGTCTTCCAATCGCATTCAGAAACACCTCTTCCGAGTTTGGGGCGACAGCAGGCAACGGCAGCTGCGGCTCTGGTCTTGTCGTGTCTGCTGCTGGTCTGGTCTTGGTCCGCCGCGGGCTGGATACATCGGTTTCGCCGTCTGTCTTTCGTTTTCTCGGTCGGCCCATGGGTTTCTGCGCGGAAAAGACACACCGAAGGCCTTCCTTCTTGCACCGACTGCAGCCGTCCTGCTCTTTTGTGCATGCAAGCTTCCGGTTCCCTATACCGCTGTCAGTCCTAGCACGCCCTGCAGACACACTGCAACATACTGCACTCGTCGCAAGCCCGTCGTTTCTTTACGTCTGACATTTTTCATCCAAAATTTATACAAATCAGAATTCACCAACGGTTTTATGGACTGTTCATGCAAATTGTAGGCAGACGCTTTTTTGTCGTATATTCACTGCAACGCTGTATGTATGTGGATGGCAAAAGAAGAAAATAGAACGATGTTGTGTAAAATCTCACAGGCACATCATCATCGTCATGAAAGTTTGGCCCTTGGTCTGGCCCCACAGCTGAGCCTTTCGCTGTGCTCACCGCCCTCGGAGACTTTTGCTTTTTTTCGGGCATATTCTTTTTTGGCCTTTTTTGCCTAAGAAAATCACGTGGGATTACAGCATTGGAAATCAAAAAAAATGGAAAACAATAAAACCCTCGTCATTTCGCCTTCAGGAGACGACTGTTTTGTCGAGTCTTGGCTCTTCAAAGTGAGAATGTTTCTTCGGGTTTGTTCTGTGTCCGTATAACGCGAAATTTTGTCCTCTTGTTGCATTTGGGCGGCAATTCGGCGCGATAATAAGCCCGACTCACCATCCCATTCGCAGCTTGCCACATGAACATCCTAGCATTATTTCAACCACTATTTGATGGACGTATTTGGTATTGAATCTGGGCCTTGTCCAATATTCAACTCTAGTGGGTTCTGCAAGAGCTCCATGTACCAACAACACCTCTCATTCCAGGGAATAGGCTTTAACACGGACATTCGGAAATAACTCCGGTACGAGGACATGCTTACCTAATGCATTTTTGTCTTTAAAGCGGTCAAAATGGTACGCTTGCGTGGTACTCTTTTTAGAACTGGCAGTATCCAGTGACCGCCTAAAAAAGTAAAAAAGGTGTGAATTGGATGGGAAAAAAAGTCTACGCAAATCATGGCGGCAAAAAAGACGGTCCAGGCCCCAAAGGTGGACAAGAAGCGCAAAGCGCTTGTGGAGGAAGATCCCTCTGACTCGGAGAGCGAGGGGAGTCTTGATGGTCTTTTAGAGGGTGTTCTTTCGGATGAAGAAGAAGATGACGATGTAGAAGCGAGCGAGCAAAGTGAGGAAGAGGAGGAAGAGGACGACGTAGAAGATAGTGAAGAGGAGGCCGATGGAGACGAGGGAGATGAAGAGGATGGGTCAAAGGCCGTGTCGAAGCTTACGCTCGATGATGAAGACAATGATGCCCCCAATTACAGAGTTACTACAGACGCAAATGGCGGTGTTCGTTATGTCTACGATGAAATTGACCCCGTCTACGACTCGGATGACAGCACACGAGAAGCAAACAACACTATTGGCAACATTCCCCTGTCCTTTTATGACTCGTACCCCCATATTGGCTATGACATTAATGGCAAAAAGATCATTCGCCCTGCGACAGGCGATGCCCTGGATGCTCTTCTGGACAGCATTGAGCTGCCCGAAGACTGGACTAGCCTGACTGACCCCGAGACCGGCAAGCCCCTGAAGCTTAGCAAGGATGAACTGGAGCTTTTGCGTCGTGTCCACAAGGGCGAGACGGGAGATAATGATGGCGAATACGACCCCTACCCAGAAATGGTGGAGTGGTTCTCAAGCATCGAGGAAAAGATGCCATTGAGTGCTGCGCCAGAGCCAAAGCGGCGTTTCCTTCCATCGAAACACGAAGCCATACGGGTCGCTAAGATGGTGCGTGCCATCCGCGAAGGTCGTATTCTTCCGTATCGTCCACCAAAGGAAGAGTCCGAGGAGGAGGAAGAGCCTCCGCATTATGATTTGTGGCACGATGAAGTGCCTCGGGAAGCACATGTCATGCACATTCCAGCACCGAAACTGCCGCCGCCTGGCCATGCCGAATCCTACAACTGTCCTCCCGAGTACGTTCCTAACGAGGAGGAACGCCGTGAATGGGAGGCAGCCGACCCAGAGGATCGTGCTGCCTTCCTCCCTAAGGCCTACGACGCTCTACGAAAGGTGCCTGGCTACAGCGAGCTTGTCAAGGAGCGCTTTGAGCGCTGTCTCGATCTCTACTTGGCTCCACGTGTGCGCCGCAATCGTCTTAACATTGATCCCACATCCCTCTTACCAAAGCTTCCCCCTGCCGAAGACATGAAGCCCTTCCCGACCGTTTGTCAGACCATCTTCCGTGGCCACGTGGGCGGTGTGCGATCGGTATCCATTGATCCTACCGGCCAATGGCTTGCTTCTGGAGGTGACGATGGCACTGTCCGTCTGTGGGAGCTTCTGACGGGTCGTCAAATATGGTCTGCACGTCTTACGGCCGGAAAGAATAGCGAAGACCACCACAATGATGAGCCCGTGCAGTGCGTCGTGTGGCGCCCCTTGGGAAAGGATGGTGCTCTAGTCTTGTCAGCGGCTGCTGGTGAGGACATTTACATGATTGTACCCGCCTTTGTTGTCGACCCAGAGCTCGAGCAAATCAGTCGTGATGTTGTTGATGCTGGCTTTGGTTATGCCAAGAATAACGCGCCTGTGGAGAAGCCGGATGCCAAGTGGCAGCGGCCAGAAGACGAACGCCTTGTGCGGGCTGGTGTGCTGCTCCAGGTTCACGTGCGGTCTCCGGTAGCGTCACTGAGCTGGCACCGCCGTGGCGATCACTTCACCACAGTCTCGCCTAGTGGCAACCGCAGCTCTGTCGCGATCCACACACTCTCGCGCCACTTGACACAGGTGCCCTTCCGTCGCATGCGAAACATCCCCCAGGTGGCGCGATTCCACCCTTCGCTGCCGTTGTTTTTTGTCGCGACAAAGCAGCGGATCCGTGTCTATGACTTGCAACGAATGGAGCTCGTCAAGACGGTCATACCCGGTGCCCGTCAAATCTCATCGTTTGACGTCCACCCAACGAGTGGTGAGCATCTAATTGTCGGAGCGTACGATCGTCGCTTGGTGTGGCAGGATACGGAAATGTCGAGTGCGGGCCCGTACAAGACCATGCGCTACCACGAGCGCGCTGTTCGCTCCGTGCGGTTCCACCGTGGCGGGCTTCCGCTATTTGCCGACACGAGTGACGATGGCACCCTGCAGATTTACTTTGGCCGTGTCTACAACGATCCTCTCGAATACCCCACGATTGTGCCTCTTAAGAAGCTCGAGCGTGGTGCCCACAAGGTTGTGAATGCCGTGGGCGCTGTTGATGTGGCATGGCATCCAAAGGAGGCATGGTGTGTCTCTGCTGGTGCTGATGGAACATGTCGTCTATGGATGTAATTCCCCTTTTACGTTTTTTTTTCCTTTTTTCTTTTTGGCGTCTTGTAAAAAAAAGCTATAATCGATTTATAAAGTATTACCTCAAGCTAATCTAACCCCATCATCTTCCGGAAGCCAACGTTGGGAACAATGGCAAACTTGTCAATGTGCTCGATGGGAGCCGTTTTGAGCTGCTGATCAAAGCGTCCCATAGCCGTCTGTGTCAGGAACAGTCCCAAGGGCTCCGTAGGGCTGCTGAAGCTCTTCATGAGATGACGAATGGATGGGAGCAAAAACGTCCGCATGAGACGAAAAGCAACAGACGGTGGGGGAGGGACATAGGGCTGCAGATTCGTATGGCCGAAAGGGTCAACGCCTGCCGGACGGACGGATGTTGCTACGAAGCGGTCATTTTTATTGGCCATTGCGGCGAGCTCGAGCTCAGTCTCACCCTTGACGCGTCCAAAGAGAGACGTCATCGCGCCTGGTTTTAGTGTTGCCCCTTCGCCAGAGACAAAGACGAAGCGGAAAGGGTCCTGGCCTTGCAATGGAATCTTTTGAAACGCATCAGCGGCCGCCATGGTAAAATCATGCGTGATTTTTATATACTCCCTAATCATCCATTAGCTATTCACTATCTTCAAGTAACTGTATGGACATACTCCTTTGAGACTTGTGTCTGGGAAATCCCCAAGGCCCAAACGACGCCATTGGCCCCACGGAGAGGGCCGTTGAGAAGGCTCTCATCGTACTTTGTAAAATCATCATGGATAATGACGTTCACACGGTCATTCTGAACAGATGGGCTCTTTTGCGTACGCAGATCCTCAATCATGCGGACGGGACGCCTTGCCAAAACCGAAATACGTGTGATTTCGGGTGTCTTTAGCATGGCGTCAAGCACTGCGCCACCAACGAGCCCCGTTGCGCCAGTCAAAATTAGATGCATTTTCCTTGAATGAGGTTTCTCAGGCAAAAAAAAAGACGTAATCATGCTGCTAGAAAACTTGATTTTGTATATGGAAATATGGAAAAAGTGCCAAAATGCTGCATCACTGCCTCATTGAGTTAATGTTGAATGCCTGGGTTAGGTTAGATTCTGCCTTGCAAGAGTTCTCCTCATTTTGACGGCATGTTGTGGTCACTTTGGGCGTACAGACAAATGCTGTGGGCTTCATATGTAAATAAACCCAGGAGGATTCCCCCCACACTTGTTAGTTTCATCCATGAAATAACCATCCACTACCGTCATGGCATCAAGGAGTGAACCGCTTCCACCGTATAGTGAAATAAATGACCCCTCTTCATCAGATGCCATTATCCAGAATCTGAGCCGGAAGAAGTGCATCTCCCATCTCCGGTTTCTGCATGCTCTTCATGCCCTACGGGAGGATATTGGCTACAAGGACGGCATCTGGGGCCTCACAGACGCCATTGGGTCCACCAACTTTACCTTGCCTGCCAAGGAAAAGGCCGCTTCGGATACGTATGAGGACCGAGTGAAGCAAAGGCTGAGCTATATCCGCGAAAAGCGATGGTCCTTGTATGTGGCCCGGGCGGTTGATCGCTACCAGGCCTGGTGGGCCCAGCTGCCTACCCGGAGTCTCATCGAGGATGACATGAAGAGAGATAATAGCCCATTATACATGAAGTTCCAGGATACAGAGCCTATGGTGTGGACGGAAAGCAAGCTGCCTCCATTGGATGTTCTCATGGTGCTCCACACACACATGCTAAATCCTCGCAATTTCTTAGAAGACTGCCTGCGGACAGGGCGCTCGGCCTTGTGGACGGCGGGCATGCCTTGGTCTCTCATCGACAAGTCAATCAACGAGGACTTTTCCTTTCAGGCGTCTTCAGAGGCAGAGAAAAACTGGGAGAAGACCACGGGATTCAGCTGGACGCTGGAGAATGACGGCGATTGCAAAGACTTGGACTGTCCAAAATGCAAAAAAAAGCTACGCATCCCGTGGACAACATGTGGTCTCTCTGGTGGCGACTCTGACGACTTTGACGTCCTCCTAGGCGGGATTGGCTATGGGGATGCCAATTTCCAGTACAACTGTGACAAATGTAGGACTGACATTGATGCAAAGAAGCTACAAGTCTTGAAATGTAAGCAAGACGTCGATGCGTTTAAAAAGTATAAGCGGCCCATGCCTGGTTTGGTTTTGAGTCCGAGCACTGGCTGTCCGGAAGCCATTACTTCCAAAAAAATCGAAAAGAAGCTACATTTTTTCAACGACATTATGGGCAAGCTACAGCTAGATTTGCATTTGAACTTTGACACTGGTAACAGTCAGTGGAAAGAGTTTAATTCGATGGATGATGTTCGTCAGAAGGTGGAAGAGCACATCAAGGGCATGTCTCGGGCCAATAAGAAGGCGATCATGTCCCTCGAGGGGCGGGTGGCAATGCGGAGGACGTTGCAGCGCTACTGGGATAACCATTCGCCCTTTGCCCTTGATTTATCGGCCGCCATTACTCGCCAAGGCGTCTTTGTGGACAAAATGGTCAACATTGACTGGCTACATAGCCCCACGGTACAGGAGACCATGGCACGGTTGATTGCAAAGTATTGTAGATTCATGAATCTCATGTTTAGCCATCAATCACAGATCCTAGTACCAACGCTGGATGTTGATTTGGCGTGGCATACGCACCAGTTGAGCCCCAAGGACTACTATCAGTTCACCACTAAAGGAACAGAACAATCCTCTTCCCCAGGGAAATTGATTGATCATAACGACAAGCTGGAAGAGTCGACGCTGAACAAGGGATTTGAGCGGACGAGCAAGCTGTATCAAGACACATTTGGACAAGTGTATAGCGAGTGCACCTGCTGGTACTGCGAAGCGATTCGTGCCTCGCATGTTAACCCCATTGGTGGCTTCCTCGGTGTGTCGTCGTCGGAAAGGGTCAATGACAATTTTTACGAGTCAGGCCAGGCCAAGTTTTGTCCCCCGGACAAGTCTGCCCATATTTCCGCCCATAATGCTGTCAAGATCAATGGGGGGGCCAATGCCACGCTAGTCCACGCCTTGAAAGTTCGCCAGGAAAAGCGACTCGAGGCCAACTATCAAAAGGCAGTCAAGAGGGCGGAAAAGAAGAATAGGAAGCTCCCTCCGAGACAGGACTACTATGACCACTGGGGCTGCTCTTACTATAGTATGTGCTTTTCTTCGTCATCAAATCATGCTAACGAATGTAGTGTATTCGCCGTACGTTTATCCTGGTTACATTACGCCCGGTGTACAGCAAGGATGCGACCCAGGCAATGGGCAAGCGGGAGCTGGTTCATGGGGAAATTGTGCGGCCGGAACCTGTGGCGCGGCTATAGGATCATCTGGATCTGGCGGGGCTTGTGTACGTTCAATTTCTTTTTTTTCTTGCCATACAAAAAAGCTAACAACAAAAAAACAGGGATTTAATGGCGGTGGATGTGGTGGAGGCTGTGGGGGAGGTGGAGGTTGTGGAGGCGGTGGTGGTGGAGGCTGTGGAGGAGGAGGAGGAGGAGGCTGTGGTGGTGGAGGGGGAGGAGGTGGTGGTGGCTGTGGTGGTGGTGGTGGTGGGTGAGATGGGAAGAAGGATCACCCATTTCCGTGTCGAGTTTTCCGAATGTAATGTCTTTTGGCATATTAAATTATTTGTATTGAAATTATATAGGAATGAACCTGCAATTTGACCGATCAAAGGCTTTGAAATACTTTCCTGACATGAGCATAACATCCATATCATTGAGAACGGCGTCATGATCAGTTACTCTCTCCATAAACTGGAACGGAACAACACACGTATCATGGAGTGGTGAGTAAAATGTGTATACGGCATCCCCAGATGCCATTACATTTTCCAGAACTTCCACTGGACCACGATGCGCCCATGTATCTCTTAGATGTCCCTTAACGATGCACAGCTCCGAGGTCTCTCCATGTCGAAAAACATCGCCAGCTTGGAATACCTCATTTTTATCCGCCAAGATGGGCGGAACTACTCTTACATCTTCCTCCTTGATTTCTCTAATGGCATCCTGAAGCGTTGTATCACTCACGCCTAAGAGCGTACATCTCTCTTCGAATAAAGGGACAAGGTGCTCCTCTACGAGGTATACTTCGTGTCGATAGGATGTCTTGAATTGTACGAGAAAGTCCTGAAATGCTTGTTCCCATGCAGGGCCTCTCAGGGAAGCAAAGAGAAGAGCAGCTAGATTTGAACCGAATACGAGGGATGATAGGTTGGCGAATGGGTTTCCCTTTTCGATAAATTTGGTTGGGGTGATGCCCCGTAGGTCATCTCCAGTCTTAAAATAAAGGCCAAGACCACGTTTTGCATCCGCAAACACTTCTTCGGCCTCTCTTTCCATCATCTGGCTTACTGTGAGGAAGTTCTTGCACTGTTCCAAGTTTTCCATACCACTCCCTTCACTGAGGAGAGCCTTTGCAAATTCATCTTTTGACAAGAGTCGCGCCTCTTTATTTTCTGCGTGGTTATACACATACATGCATTCGGCATCCTCAGCCTTCAACACCGAATCATTTACCGAGGTTAGATTAGTTTGACTGGGGCATTCATCAACCGAGTTTCCATTTGGTGGTAGAATGACTACGTGTACATCTTTTTTGTTGCGGATACAAAAAGCTCGGAGACCAAGATGATGGCAAGAACTGACAAAAATGGCACAAGTAGCACTAGTGGAATAGCTTATTGACTTGCCACGATTATACATTAAAATGGCATATGTCCCTCTACACTGTGACTTGAACAATGACTTTCTACCTTGACAGTACTTGAATACGGCCTGTACTTTTTCATTAAATGGCAATGTTTTGTATGATAGGTGTCTAGAGAGAAACGCTTTGGCAAACTTTACATACGTCTTGTCAAATACATCCTCCTTGATGTGTTGGTCTACCGTAGCGCACATTTCAAACCCGATAAGAGCACGCTCCATTCCATCAAAAGTCTTTTTATTGCGAAAAGCCGACCATGTTTTCACGGCCGACGCACGGTTCATCATGCGAATACACTCATCGGCATAATAGGAACGCGCCATGACATCGGTTGTAGCATATTGCGCCGCGCTTTCGTCATTTGTGAATTGTAACCGAGTTATGTGTCCATACAAGTCGCCAGAATGGCACTCTTTTTTTAAAAACTCGCGTGCCTCAAGCCCATAGGAAGCAATCCGTGCCATATTCTTGATTCTCTCATGGTCGGATGTGGTGATTTTGGAAAAGAGGCTTCGCATGGTTTGGATATGTCGTTGCCTCTTTTGCCAGACACGCATCCAGTCAATGGATAAGTCCTTTTCATCCAAAAGGGCTTTTATTTCTGGTGGGTGCAATGTAAACGATTCGCCGACCTTTTGGAACCATAGGAGCGGAATTCTTGATCTATGCCGAAGTTTCCTGGACGTTGAACATATATTCGATAGCTCTGGTGCACTCAGACCCTTTAAGATGGAAATGAGGACCTCTAGGGGTAGATCTTGCAAATTTGCCATGGAAAGGTATTATGAATTATAGAAGATGGATGTTCGCATGTCTTTTTACAGTGATACCACTACCATGCATATAAAGTGAAGTAGTCCCATAATACGATTGACCTAGGGTCACTTTGAGACTGTGGTGCAATAAGCCAGTGCCAAGTACATGGTGAGAAGAATGATTACAGACATCTCTACTTGGCTCTTGTCAAATTCTCCCAGCGTATGGACAGCGTAAGAAACCAACGGTTGGCTGATTGAAAAAAAAAAAGACATGCTCGAAAAGAAATGACTTGGACAAGAAGAAGTCAGTGGTAATATTATAGAAATGAGGCCGTTGTAGCATGCGAATGGCATTTGAATGGCTACCTATAAAATAAAAAACTTATCGCGCACCGCCACCATATTGCATCCGAATCGCCATTAATGACGTCCTCTCAGCCTCACCTAGTTGGTCCACCAAGGCCTGTGGTAGGTCCAAGACTGATTGGATCAGCTCGTTCGGTGCCTGCATGGGCTGCTGGGCTGGCGGCGGTGGTGGGGGGATGGCATGGACAGCTGGCGTGTTGTACAGGCGCTGTGCCGGCTCCATCACGGATTGGACAGCCTCTGGCGACACGAGGTCCATTAAAAGAAGCGCCTGGAAGACGGCATACGAAAGCTGTGGTGCCTGGGTTAGGAGCTCCGTCGCCCGTGCAGCGTCACTGTCTGCCAGCGTCTTGACTTGGGAGAGAATGTCCAAGAGCTGTGTTGGTGGCAGTGTCCGCAGAATGCGCGAAATCTCGTCCACGGCACTCACTCCGCGCGGGATGTCCTTCCCGGGAGGCAGATGGAAGCTCGACGGCGCTGCACTGCCCACGGACGCACTGCCCTCGCGGAGACCCTGGCCTTGCTGGACTTGGCTTGCTGCTTCGAGCGACTCTTCGTTGGAGTAGTCGACGCGGATTTTGCGGCCCATGATCTCGTAGTCGTTGAGGTTGCGCACGGCCGAGGCGGCCGAGTCGGCGTCGGCGTACTTGGCAAAGCCAAAGCCCTTCGGCTTGCCATTGTCACGGTCGTAGACCAGCCGGAAACTCAGAATACGGCCTGCGCTGCCGAGAATGTCGACAATCTGCTCCTCCGAGAGCCCTGACCGTTAGCCGCCCCGTCCGCCAGCACGGAGAACGCACCATAGGGGATATTTCCCACAAATACAACATGTGAGGACTGCCGCGACATGATGGCTGCGTCAACTTCGCAGAACGCGCAGCGGCACGTGCTAGGAGGGGTACATGCATCGGTACGTATCACGGACGCACCTTCTCGAGATGGACCAGCGTTCCTGCCGTGTCTTCTTGGACTGCTCTGGCAGACGGCAGGCACAGGCCAGCTGCCTCCTCCGTCCACGCCAGCACCTGCGCAGGCCTGGCCCGGCCCGGGGGCGCCCCGTGGACGCTGATTAGTCAGCATGTATATAGATGACTAACTGCAAATTTCGGCCTGCAGCGCAAGCGAAGCAACATGTCTGGCCGCAGTCCATTTGAAGAGTACATGCGCCGCGCCCGAGCGGTGGCATCGGCGTCAGGGAGCGGTGGCGGAGGCGGGCGGATGCCGCCGGGGGCGCCACGGATGCTGGGGATGGTGGCATCGATGGTGGCACTGGGCGGGGGTCTGTGGCTTGTGCAGAACGGCCTGTTCAACGTGGATGGCGGCCACCGGGCGATCAAGTACCGACGGCTGAGCGGCGTGTCCAAGGAGATCTACAGCGAGGGCACGCACTTTATGGTGCCGTGGTTCGAGACGCCCATTGTCTACGATGTGCGGGCCCGGCCTCGCAACGTCTCGTCGCTGACGGGCACCAAGGACCTGCAGATGGTCAACATTACGTGCCGGGTGCTGTCCCGTCCGGACGTGCCGGCGCTGCCGCAGATCTACCGCACGCTGGGCACGGACTACGACGAGCGCGTGCTGCCGTCGATTGTCAACGAGGTGCTGAAGAGCGTGGTGGCGCAGTTCAATGCGAGCCAGCTGATTACGCAGCGGGACATGGTGGCGCGGCTGGTGCGCGAGAACCTGTCGAAGCGGGCGGCGCGCTTCAACATTCTGCTCGACGACGTGTCGCTGACGGTGGGTTCTTCTTGTTCTTTTCTCGTTTTTTGTTTTTATTCTTTTTTGCTTTTATTCTTTTTTGCTTTTATTCTTTTTACTAATGGCAGCACTTGGCCTTCTCGCCTGAATTCACGGCGGCCGTGGAGGCCAAGCAGGTGGCCCAGCAGGACGCGCAGCGCGCGGCGTTCGTCGTCGACAAGGCCCGCCAGGAGAAGCAGGCCATGGTCGTCAAGGCCCAGGGCGAGGCTCGCTCGGCCGAGCTGATTGGAGAGGCCATCAAGAAGAGCAAGTCGTACGTGGAGCTCAAGAAGCTCGAGAACGCACGGGCCATTGCGCAGTCGATCCAGGAGGCCGGCGGCCGCAACCGGCTGATGCTCGACGCAGAGGGCCTCGGCCTCAACGTCTTTGGCGACAGCGACTCCACCAAGAAATAGGCGCTGCACAGAATAGATTATGTAATATCACCAGTTCTCTGCTTACATCAGCTTACAGGGTCCAGCGGCAAGCCCCACCCATAAAAGGCCCATTGCCTGGCTGACAGACACCGCACACTTCTTCAAAATGCTCATCAAGTACGTAATCGTCGTAGGGGGGCCCTTCTAACATGGCAGAGTTCGCACCCTCACGGGAAAAGAAATCGAGATCGACATCGAGTCCGACTATAAAGTCCTCCAGATCAAGGGAAAAGTTGAGGAAAAGGAGGGCATTCCACCAACGCAACAGCGCCTCATCTTTGGGGGCAAGCAAATGGCTGACGAAAAGACGGCTGCCGAATACAATCTAGAAGCCGGTGCCACCCTGCACTTGGTCCTTGCGTTGCGTGGTGGCCAATAATGGCAATCGTGCGCTCTACATGTAGCTACATCTAATCAAAACTCACGACGGCCTTGTGCGTCGCTGCATAAATACATTGTTTGCTCTTTTCACCGGCGGACGCAGCCTCTTTGGCGCCTCCACTGTAAGCCGTGCTCTCTTGGGCGTCTCCTCCACATCCGCCAGCTCCGTGTCGTGCGTCTCCTGTGTCGAGGGCGCCGTCTCGCCACGCTTGAGGGCCAGCAGACGAGCCTCGCGGTCATGGGCCCTCCCCAGGCCTCTGTTCACCACAGGCTCCTCCTGCACGGCTGCGGCTGCTGCTGCCCTCCACCGCAGCGTCGGCGCCCGTATCACTGGCGTCTGCTGGGCAATCCTGTTTGCCTCGACCAAGGCCGTCGGTGGCCTTCGGATTTGGCTCTTTTGCGATGCCTTTACCGTCGTCGTCAGGATTTGCCCTCGCTGTGTGGCCTTGGCCATCTCGCGGGCCTCTCGCCGCGCACGCGAGAGAATGTCCTTGCCTGCAGACCCTCTCACACGCAGCCCCGTTGACGGCCGCTGGCCCCAGGGCACCCGCACGCCACTGGCACTCTTGGGAATGGTATGGGCCAGTGTCCGCGCACTCACCACACGGGTCTCCTTTTCGGCCTTGGCCTTGGTAAATGCCGCCATGGTCTCCCGCAGACGATCACGGTCCGCCTCAAAGTCACGGTCAGCAGCCTGCTTGACGTGTGTGTAGATGTCTATCCACGCCATCGTCGCGAGTTGCTCCTCTGTCAAGTACTGCTTTGCCTGCCAGCCAGGCACTTTCTTGGTCACCAGTCGCTGCCAGATGGCGTCCATCCTCTCCGGCTGTCTCGACAGCTGCGGGCACTTTTGCTCCAGGCGATGCAGCTGCTCGGGGCTCTTGATATGGCTGAGAATCGGCAGCGCTGCGTCAAAAGACATGTCGCCGACGTCGACAATGGCCGCCACATTGCGCAGAGCCACCGTCAGAGCCATCTGCCGCAGCGACCGCGGACCCTTTTGCTTCTGTGTCACCGTTACCATGCTCTCTGCAGACGATAGCCCGAAACACGATGGATAGACCACATGCCCGGCAAGCTGGCGCCACACCGACCCAGTGAGTATGATGTAAGCGACCGACGTCATCGCCAGCACGTGCTGCGCATGATGAGTCAGCGCATGCTTTTAGACCTTGGCCGTCGCCGCACGGCACGCATCCATGATCTATGGACTACGAACCGCTCGACCAGCAGGCGTGGGAGGACCTATGGAGGGCGAGATTGCTGCTCATTGAGGAGAAGCCGTTCCGGCGCATCACCAAGCGCATGGGCACGCTGGCGCCCGTTTTGTCGGCGCTGCAGACGCCGCCGCCCGAAGACGCGCCTGTCGTCGACGCGGCCGCGCTGGAAGCGCTGCAGCAGGACCTCGTGCTCGACTTTGCGGCCTTTGACGCTGTCGTGGCACGTCTGCAGGCCCTAGCGACGGCGAATGCCCGCGAGAGGGCCCGTTATGCGCAGCACAAGACGCACATCGAGGCGCAATGCGCCGCCGTGCGCCAAAACATCTCGGACGGGCCTGGCTCGCTGCGTGCAAAGCTGGAAGCTGCCCGGGCACAGCTGGCAACCCGACAGTCCTTTGACGCCATGGCAGATCGTATCACGGGCAATCCGACGCTGGCTTCGCGTGAGGAACAGGCCGCAGCCATCCAGAAGCTCGAAGACGACTGCCGGGCGCTCGAGGCCGAGAGCGAGACATACGCGGCGACGTGGCGGGACCGACGCGACCAGTTTGCACGGCTCATGGACGAGAGCATGCGTCTGCAACGGCAAATCCGCAACGAACAGGAAGAAGTCGACCGTCGCGAGGGCCTGGACGACGGCGATGTCGACAGCATGGGTCGTGCTCTGGCACAGACAGCGTCGCCAAAAGAGGCCGCAGAGACAGCGGAAGAGACTACCGAGGAGAAAAAGGAGCCGCCAGGGACGCCGGCTGCGGACAGCACGCCGCAGGTAGCGGGCGCAACGGACGACGTCGAGATGACATGGCACACGCCAGAGCAGTAGCTTTTATTCTATATTGAATGATTACCGTGACATGTATTCTTCCATCGTCGGCAACGGCTTGGCAAGAACCAGCTGTCCAGCAGAGGCCACGCCACGGGCCGTGCAGAGATCGTCGGCCGAGAAGGTGGCGTCCTTTTCGGCCGTCTCAATCTCGGTCAACAAGTGCTGGATTTGCATCTGCAGCGATTCGTGCAGACTAGGGAACATCTTGACCGTCTCCTCCGCAACCGTTTTCTACCATAAGTCTTGGGGCGGCATCTGGCAAAACAACACACCTCTTGGCGCATAATATACTCCGAGTTCTGGTCCAAACCTGGCGAGTTGCGGGCAATCTTGTCTCGCATGGTCTTTACCTTTTCCATTTGCGTCGAAATCTCCTTGCGGTACATCTCGTCGTCTTTTGTCAGCCGAAGGACAGCCTTTCTATAAATCTCCAACTTGGGCTGCACCATTTTTGATCGTTGTTGGTGCAAGAATCTTTGGCTGTCCAACGTTGGGCCTTGACTCTTGACAGGGTCTCACAAACAAGTGGGGCACCGTCTGCCGCCCTTTGACAAAGGCGGTCGCCAGAGCGGTGAGGCGTCTGGGCGTGGCCAATGAAAAGCCACCAATTGCCTCGCCATACATTGTCGTGTCAAAACGCACATCAAAAGCAACAATTTGACGTGTCGACTCTCGGCTTGTCCATAGCACCACCCGCACGGCCCATGCCCCCGCCGTGCATGCACCATGGACCGCTACACCGGCGGAAACACCTTTCAAGCTGCGCAATCTGGCCGTGCCATTGACAATGAGTTTCGACTCTTGACGCCACAACAGACGGCTGAGCGTCTGCAGACGAGCCTCCTGGCTGGTCTGGCGCCGACGGAGGCCATTGCGCGTCTCCAGCACGGCTCCAACGAGATACCCCACGAGGAACCAGAGCCCTTGTGGATGCGTTTCCTTGGCCAGTTCAAAGAGCCTCTGATTGTCCTCCTACTCGTGTCTGCTGCTGCCTCTGTCGTCGTGGGAAATACCAGCGACGCCGTCAGCATCACTGTGGCCGTGACCATTGTCGTCACCGTCGGTTTTATCCAGGAATACCGCTCCGAAAAGTCTATTGAGGCCTTGAACTATCTTTTGCCTGACCATGCCAATGTGGTGCGCACCGGCACGTCCACCAGCAGCCCTGAGCCGGCCCAGATTCTCGCAGCACAGCTCGTGCCGGGTGATCTCGTCGTCTTCTCCACCGGCGACCGCATTCCCGCGGACATTCGCGTCATTGAGGCTGTCGAAGTGTCTGTCGATGCTTCCAATTTGACAGGCGAAAATGAGCCTGTGCGCATCGCTGCCGAAGCTGTCCATGCCGACCCTTCAAAGCAGGACGCGTCGCAAAACATTGCCTACATGGGCACGCTCGTCAAGTCGGGCCACGGCAAGGGCATTGTCTTTGCCACGGGCGCAAACACCCACTTTGGCTCCATCTCTCTCTCTGTCACCGGCACCGAGAGCCCTCGCTCGCCGCTGCAGCTGTCCATGGACGAGCTTGGCGCCCAGCTCAGCAAGTTTTCCTTTGGTGTCATTGGCCTGATATCGCTGGTTGGCTGGATTCAGGGCAAGGGCCTTCTTGAAATGTTTACTATTTCCATATCGCTCGCTGTGGCAGCCATTCCTGAGGGCCTGCCCATCATTGTTACGGTTACGCTGGCCTTGGGTGTCCATCGCATGGCTGGCCTCAATGCAATTGTGCGCAAAATGCCAAAGGTCGAGACCCTCGGCTCCGTCAATGTCGTCTGTACCGACAAGACGGGCACGTTGACCATGAACCACATGACGGTGACAAAGCTGTGGTACTTTGGCCGAGAGAACGCGGTCGACCTCCACCACGATGATGCCCATGACCACGAACAGCCCGATGCAGCGACGATTCGCATGGTGCGCATTGGAAACATGGCCAACAATGCGCGTATGTCGCCGCATGCGAGCAAAGAACGGGCAGCAAATGCGCATGCCGTGCTCTCGTCAACGATGCAGGGCGACGACCGCATGTTGGCGAGCCGGTGGATTGGACAACCCACTGATGTGGCCATTATGGACCTCGTGGATCGTCTGGGCGAGCTGGATGTCCGCGAGACGGTAGGCCCACGGACGGCAGAGACTCCCTTCAGCTCAGAGCGTAAATGGATGGGCGTGACCATGCCCAAAGGCAAGGACGGCAAAGACAGCGTGGGGTACATCAAGGGCGCCATTGACCGTGTTCTAGATGCGTGCGACTCGTACATGTCAAGCGACGGCCGGGAAATTGTGCTTGATGAGAAGAAGCGACAAGAGGCACGCAGGGCAGCCGATGCCATGGCGGTGCAGGGCCTGCGCGTGCTGGCGTTTGCGAGTGGCCAGGTTTCGGCACATAATGCTTACCAGGGCCTTGTGTTTGCAGGCGTCATGGGCATGAGCGACCCTCCACGGCCTGGTGTTGGGCGGTCCATCCGACGGCTTCTGCGCGGCGGTGTGCGTGTGATTATGATTACAGGCGATGCCGAGGAGACGGCGCTGGCCATTGCACGCAAGCTGGAGATCCCCGTGGCTCAGCAAGTGGCGCACGGGTCGCACCAGTCGTCCGTGCGGCCGGTGCTGCGCGGCGAAGACGTCGATGCTCTTTCGGACCACGAGCTGGCGCTGGCCCTCAACCACACGACGGTGTTTGCGCGCACAACGCCAGACCACAAGCTCAAGATTGTGCGTGCGCTGCAGTCGCGGGGGGATATTGTTGCCATGACGGGCGACGGCGTGAACGACGCGCCGGCACTGAAACGGGCGGACATTGGCATTGCCATGGGCCGCCAGGGAACAGACGTGGCCAAGGAGGCGGCGGACATGATCCTGACGGACGACGACTTTTCAACGATCCTACACGCGATCGAGGAGGGCAAGGGCATCTTTACAAACATCCAAAACTTCCTCACCTTTCAGCTGTCGACGAGCGCGGCGGGCCTGTCGCTGGTGCTGCTGTGCACGTGCCTGGGCTACAAGTCGCCGCTGAATGCGATGCAGATTCTCTGGATAAGTGCGTGTGGTTTAGGCTATTTTTACGGTGCTGACAGCAGACATTATCATGGACGGGCCACCGGCGCAGTCGCTTGGCGTCGAGACGGTGGACGATGACGTCATGCGCAGGCCGCCGCGGCGGCGCAACGACGCGGTACTGACGCAGTCACTCGTGAAGCGCGTCGCGCAGGCGGCGTTTGTCATCATGCTGGGTACGATGACGGTGTACCACCGCGAGATGTTTGACGGTCAGGTGACGCGGCGCGACACGACGATGACGTTTTCGTGCTTTGTGCTGTTTGACATGTTCAACGCGCTGGCGTGCCGGTCGGAGCGCAAGTCCGTGCTGCGGGGCGAGGTGGCGCTGTTTGGCAACGCGCTGTTCAACTGGGCCGTGTCGCTGAGCGTGGCGGCGCAGCTGCTGGTGATTTACGTGCCGTGGCTGCAGGACGTGTTCCAGACCGAGGCGCTGGGCCTGCGCGACCTGGCAGCGCTGGTGCTCGTCAGCAGCACGGTGCTGCTGGCTGACGAGCTGCGCAAGTGGCTGCGGTACGGGCGGCACGTGACGACGGGGTACAGCCAGAACGTGTAGAATGACATAAGCATAAACGACCCGACGCGTCGCGCACCGGCGGCAGCAACGCAGCACGAACAACATCATTTTTGGATAAATAGACACATTTTGGCATATGTTTTACTCGGAGACGCTGCTGTCCAAGACGGGGCCGCTGGCCCGCGTGTGGCTGTCGGCCAACATTGAGCGCAAGCTGTCCAAGACGCACATTCTGCAGTCGAATCTTCAGGACAGCGTCGAGGCCATAATTATGCCGAGCCAGGCGCCGATGGCGCTGCGCCTGTCGGGCCAGCTGCTGCTGGGCGTGGTGCGCATCTACTCGCGCAAGGCGCGCTATCTGCTCGACGACTGCAACGAGGCCCTGATGAAGATAAAAATGGCCTTCCGGGCCGGCGGCAACAATGATTTGGCGACGACGACGGTGCACCGCGACGCGCTCGTGCTGGCAGACCGCATCACGCAGTTCGACAACCTCGATCTGCTGCCCCAGCCGGACCCAGACCTGTTTTTCTCGCAGCTGGACGAGGTCACGGCTACGCCAGCGAGCAGCCAGCGCCGTGTGGGCGTCGCGCGCGGCCACACGCGCGAGATCAACCTGCAGGAGGACTTTAGCAACAGCCAGTACCTGGAGGATGCCTTTTCGCGCGACGACGGCCTCGCCATTGCCGGGAAAGACGACCTGGCGCTGGACCTGGACTTTGGCCTGGACGAGCTAAGCGCGCACAACACGCTGGAAGTCGGCCGTGATGCGCCTGCGCCGCGTCCGTTTGAGGACGACATGCTCGATTTCCAGGCCGAAAACGGCCGTGGCCTCGCCAAGGACGTCCCCGTGGACGACTCGCTTGCTGCTGGAGTCCACATTGCGGACGACGACGTTCCCATGGAGGACCTGCCCTTCCACGTGGACGAGCCCTCGCTGCTGCCGCCCGGGGATGTCTCGGCCATGCCCCTGTCCCGTGGACGTCTCTCCGAGTCGCCTCTATCGGATGCGGCTGCGGAAGCCGTGCGTCACGGCGCCTCGGAGCATCCCCGCCAGACAGGCGATGTCTACGAAGCGGGCGACGCACCGGCGGCCAAGACACCCGCACGGCGGGCCAAGCGCGTCAGGATCCTCACGTCAGACGCAGAGACAACGCTGGCAGGGAATGTCATCCGTGAGCAGCAGGCGAACCACTCCAACATCCTCCGTCCACAGGTGTTCTTGCCCTCGGATGTGTCTGTGCTGGCCATGATGGAGGCGCGTCGCAGCGGCTTTACCGTCGACAACTTTCTCGAGGGCCGGGCCGTGGCATGGGCCCCGGAACTGCGTGGTCTCTTTGCCATAGCAGGGGCCCACGGCGACCTGAAGCGCAAACGGGCAGACGAGGCCGAGGGCATGCGCAAATCACCGCGTCTTGAGCTGGTCGAGGACGACGAGTCGCTGGCCATTGCGGGTGATTTAAACCACTCCATGGCGCCCGAAGGCTCTGTCATGGAGATTGGCAACGATACGTTTGGTCCTGGCTTTGATTCGGCTGCTATGGATGCTGAAAATGCCGGGGAAGCGGCCGAGCCGGCGGCAGAGCGAGGGCCTGTGGTGTCTCTTGGGACGAAGCATGCTGTGCATATTCTCCGAGGGCTCTTTGGGTCGGAGAGCAGTGCACAGCCCGTGGAGCTCAGCGGCATTGTCCCTCCTGCGCAGACAAGCAAGGCCGATGCCACGCGCATGTTCTTTGAGTGTCTAGTGCTTGGCACCAAGGATGCCTTGCGTATTGAGCAGGCAAGCGATGTCGTGGGGGCAGCCATTACACTCCACAGCAAGCCAGCACTTTGGGGCTCGTGGGCAGAAGAGCAGGAAGAGGTGACTGTAGCATGAGAAAACTCTTTTTTTTTGGTTTTATTTTTTTTAGGGATGGTGTTTCTTTACTTTTTTACTTTGCTTCTTGTTTTTTTGATGAATTGGAATACAGCTTTTTTTTGGGAAATTTATGATCCAAGTGGTTGTAAATGAATGTATTGTAAGCGAATTGCTACTACTAGAAGAAAGCGAGTGAATAGAAAGAATGGAAGGCGTTTTATGCGCCGAGACGGCTACCGAGACCAGAGCCAGACTTGTCACCGGAGCCAGAGCCAGAGTCAGAACCAGCATCAGAAGAGCCCGACTTGGAGCCAGCAGTGTCTGACGATTGTCTATTCTTTCGCTCCGAGGCAGGGGAATCCTTTGTAGGAGACGCCTTGGTAGGGCCGTCTTGGGAAGGCGTGGCTTTGGAAGGCGACTTGGCAGACGGAGATTCCTTGGTGGGAGATGCCTTGGCAGCAGAAGTTGATGGCGAGGCACGGGTCATTGTTTGGAGCGTCGTGGGCTGGTTGCCACCGAGGGTAAAGCCCTTGGAAATGCTAATGGCAGTGGAGAAGCCATTTCCTGTAGGCTCAACGGAGGCGGTCTTCGTCGCGCCAAAGGAGATGGTGGAGCCTATGGAGAACGTATTTCCAGTGGGCTCAGGAACAGACAGCGTCTTGGTACCACCAATGGAGAACGTCTTCGTAAAGCCAGTGGAGAACGTATTTCCAGTGGGCTCAGGAACAGATAGCGTCTTGGTGCCACCAATGGAGAACGTCTTCGTGAAGCCTGTGGAGAACGTATTTCCAGTGGGCTCAGGAACAGACAGCGTCTTGGTGCCACCAATGGAGAACGTCTTCGTGAAGCCTGTGGAGAACGTATTTCCAGTGGGCTCAGGAACAGACAGCGTCTTGGTGCCACCAATGGAGAACGTCTTCGTGAAGCCAGTGGATAGTGTCTCTCCAGTAGGCTCAGGAGCAAAAGAACTTTCAGAACCTCCTCTGTTAAAACTCTTGGTGATGGCGAAGCTAGTAGGAGAGGCCTCCCTAGTCCCCTCTGGGACGCTCAATGTGTAAGCGCTGCTATATTCAGAATAGCTTGGTGAAGGAGCAGAAGCGGTGGGCCCTTTGCTGAAATGTGGAAAGATCGTGGATGATGCCATGCTAGTATCATCACTTGAAGAAGGAACATATTCCGTGCTGGAAATAGTGGAAGAGTCCCTATTGCCACCATGGGGAAGAGTAAACTCGGTCCTGTATACCGACTCAGGAAAGGCGGGCTCCAAATATCCACTGTCTGTGCTGATACCAATGGACTTGTAGTATGTGTGTGACTTTGATGGGCCGACAGTAATCGTGGAGCTAGGAGCAGTCATCGTACTACCAAGGACCGTTACTGTGGAACTAGGGACGGTGATTGTAGATCCAGAGATGGTGATGACTCTATCTGGAACGATCGTTGTGGAACCAGGGGCAGTGACAGTAGATCCAGGAATGATGGAAGAGGACTCCTTAGCGATAGTAGCAGTGTCATGCAGGGTAGATGATGAGCCATGAACAAAGATAGTTTTTCCTGGTTCAGTCACTACTGAACCAGGGACTGTGATTGTAGTCCCTTTAGTGACAATAACAGAAGCCCCCTTGGTAATAGCAGGTCCAGGAACAACAACAGTGCTCGTAGCATTTGCATTCTTTGTAACAGTAGCGGAAGAAGAAGAGCCAAGCTCGGTAATGATAGGGCCGGGAGCATACACGGTGCTTCCATCAACATATTGGGTGGACCCGCGCTTGTTCGTTTCCGTAATCGTAGTATATAGAGTCTCTACGGGGCCCATTTTGGTGATGGTGGTAGCATAGCCCTTATAAGATGGGACCGTTGCTTTGTAAATGCCAGAAGAATGAGTGACAGTAACGGTTTGGCCTCCACAATCAAAGCATCCACGATTGCCAACACGAAATGCGGTGGGCTCACCAGAACATTCAAGAATTTGAGCATCAACGGAGGCATATCTATCTGTTAGACAATTCACAGGATAAATGGATGGTGAAAATATACCCAGTGTGAGGATAACTGATTGTTTTGGTTTCTTTAGGCGATATGTCATGATGGTCACGTCGGTTGAGCCAACTAGGAAGGGCAGTGGCTGAGCTAATGAGCCCAAAATAAAGAGTGAAGCGCATTTTTGAGATTTAGAAATTGGCGTAAGAATGGTATGAATAAAAAAAAGGGGAGGGAGGTGTAATGGATAAGAAGGCAAAAAAAAGGATGATGGATATATTTATGATTTTCATTCTATTTAGTCTACCTCGTATACACCACAAAGATAGGTTTATTACGTGCCACTCTGAAGTATAATCACAAAATACAGCGTCTCCATATTGGTATATAGAGGCATCGGACACCCCTATCGTGCACTTTGTGGCAACTATCATACATATGCATACAGAAACGTTATGGAAGGTACTTCTATCAAAATTAATTTCTTCATTAGGAAGGATATGTCAATCTAGATGGAGTTAGTATAATAACCATACTCTGTACTAAATATCTAGAAAAAAAATCACCGTCCTCTCCGGGTTATGAAACACTTTCTCCCTAGGCCACATTATTGCCACATGTCTATGTAGAATAACTGAAGCATAAAGGCATGATGTATCTTCTTTTCATTTTGACATTCAGATTCATTTATTACAAACAAAAAATTACGCAAAATACAAGGCTTTTAGTCTGCCATGTGGACAATATCCGGGAAGAAGTGGACGCTTTAGGAAGTCCCGAAAGAGCCCAGAAATGGCACGCAGATGAAAATCATTGTGGAGAGTTATACATAATGTATGCTATCTCCAAGAGGAACCGTTGAAAGGCTTATGTTGGTCACCATTCATCCATCGAAGTTAGCTGAAAGTGTCTGCTACTTATGTTTGAATATTGGCAGTTATTTGGAAAATTCTTTGGAAGAGTATTTTGATGTTATTCAGAAATTTCACAAAATAGTAGAAAGCTACCTTCATTCTACTCTTCCCCATCATATAGTTACATTGCTGAAGAAAGGATATAATGTGAATTCCGAACTAACATTTTTAGGATATGTAATACATACATGGAGATATACTTTGAATTTAGTGCAATGGTGAAATGTAAAAAAGGTGAAGATGATGTACAGCTAACCTTTGGACATATTTTCGTCTTTTTTTGTGCCCGAGAATTTTCTTGAGAAAAGTTCTAGATGTTAAAGTTAGGCTGTACGTTAAGGTGACCATGAGAAATAACTGCAAGGGTTATTTGTCATAAGCTCCCGTGTGTGTATGTATACCATACCAAAATTGCTATGGATTACTGGCATTGCTGGGCAGGCTTGTCTTGATTAAGACGATGTGCCGAAAAGATGTGCCGACACTAATGTAGACCACTACCATGGTGCATGGCACTGAACTTTAAAGGGCCGTTGATGATACTGGGTATGTATGTAGGTATGCGTGTCTAAAGGGTAGTCTATAATAAGTAATGCCTCCACTAGACTTCTATCGAAGAACACACAGAAAAATCTGATCATCAACTTCCCTTCGTCTAGTATGGGGATTTATCGATGAGATATTTTTGCTTGCATAAGAAAAGTGCACAGAAAAATGGCGTGATTTGTAAACAACGACCCCCAAAAATAGGTGGCTTTTCAACTTTGGCGATCAAAAGTGTTCAATCCGTCAATGTAGATAAATTCACATCTTGGCAGCGTTCGAATGACAACCATTTCTCTCGATGAACGCCGACTTTAAGCCGCTATTCTATGGATAATAACGTGACACCGAAACCATATGGTAGGCAAAATTATGTGACAACTTTGTGCGTTTGAAAGCTGAGAAATGTCGATCTTCTCGGCATAAAAGACGCTAAAATATGGAGAACCCGTACTGTAATATACATAGCAAAATTCGGATTTCTCGAAGGACACATATATATCCGAGGAGTCGTCTTCTGAGTACCACATACATCGTCATCCATCGGAAGACTGTAAGGGCTAAAGCCCCTTGTTTTGGGTATACAGAAGCCGCAAAAATAGTCTAGATTTTCAAGGTCTTGCCACCAGACAAATGGCAAACAAAATTACATAGAAAGGCCAAGTCGAGGTATGGGGCTAAGTGGATGATCTCCCATAAGCGTGGGACCTTATATGATCATAAAGCGGAAATGTGGTCCAGTCCCGTCTAGTTCCATAATAGAGCCCCCCAATGATAAAATACATGACCATCTACAAGAAGAAAGTAATGTTTCGTGGAGGCCTCAGAATAGTTGAATAGATGAAATTGACTATCTTCTGCCTACATCATTATGGATACTGACTTGAGGTATGGGACCCGCCCTACCTCGGTTTTCGGTTAGTGGATCTGATGGTATGGATCGGTTAGATGCATGGGTCCTACTCATGTATCAGGTGATATCTACAGATGGTATTTAGGGCCATGGATCTTTTAGTTTAGAGAACACACACCTTTCCTCTCATCTTCAGACTCCCTAGGTCCGGCACCTGGGGAGGCGCCTCTCGGCAGGTACGCTCTGCACAGTCTCTCGTGACAACAGAGGCCTTGTTCTCACTCACTGGGCTCGTCGCCAGTGACGGGCATCTCTTATCTTGCGCATCTTAGGTGTCCGGCCATTCCCATCTCTTTCTTTCTCTTAGACCGGTGACGCCGGTCTGTCTCTAGAGTTGTGGGTTTGGTGTTGGTCTTTGTTGTCTCTATCCGTGCCATGCCCGGTGCATGCACGTGACCGTGAGGAGCTTTCTATCTTCTCAATACCCACATCAAATGCATGAATAAAACCGGCTTGATGATAAGAAATGGCCCCCAATAGAATTATTGCTTTTATGTTTTCTTAAAATATATCGTTGTACAAGGATTCTGTTCAAAAAAATCTTTATGAATCATGAAAATAAATTTTCTGCGACCCCCGACGCCCGGCGTCCAAAAAAACTAGCTTATATAGATAGGTATGTATATAAAAATATTCTGCCCTCGCGCGGAATCGAACCGCGAACCTTTGCATGTATCGTATAAGGTACTAGTGCAACGCTCTACCATTGAGCCACAAGGGCGAATAAGTTACTAATTTTTTCGATATAATCACCTATAAAGTTTAGCGATGTTTGGGCCTTTTCTTTGTAACAAAAGGTGCAAAAGTCAACCCCAATCTGATCCTGGATGAGATTTTGGACGATGTGAGAAAAAGTCTGCTCTGTCTCTTCAAAATATGAGGCATTTTGGAAAGTACCTACAGAAATGGAGAAAACATGAATGTAGGATTTGATTTGAAATTCAGGCATCACATGGTATCGTAGCCCGATATTTTCGAGAGGGCATGGATTCAGTAGTGATAAAGAAGCAATATCCAGGATTTGTGTGGGATTCATTCATTTGAAATGTCAGTGTCTCAAGATAAACATGATGCCCAGGCTCTCTTTGATGCTTTTGCAAAGAAGGACTGTATCAAGATTGTTGCTATTCTCCTCATTCGCATAGACAGTCACAAGATAAGGAGGCTTGAGAAGGCCTTTTTGGGCCTTCCCTGTAACAGGAAGCGTGACAGCATACGCAGTCGAATTCGGCAGGTCTATCGTCAAGGCCGTGACGTAGAATTTGGACTCACCCTTAGGTGGCTCAGCTTAAAGTCCCGAAAGCATTTGGAAACCGTCACAATTGTGGAAATGGGAACACTTGTGAATGCAGACACTAGGATAACTATTGATACAAGTAGGGGTCTTACGCACCCCATGCACCTCAAAGAGCGTATCACGATGCATATTGCCCTAGATCAACCAAAGTCAGTCATGATGCAATATCTTGACGAGATTGTCTACAAGAAACTCGTCACCTTTAGGCCTTATATTTCACTCAAACACCCAGAACTAGAAGCAATTTTAAATGTCTCCAGCGATTGGGGAACGTTGGAGCATGAAACAATGGTGCAATATAAAAAAGGCCTAAAAGAGTGTCAGGAAGAGTATAAGGATGGCTACACCGACATACTTCTTGAATATTTGGGGAGTGCGAGTCGTCAGCAACTCAAATGCACCAGCAAGAATGATTTGGTAAAAGACTATGCAGGCATCACAAGGTCAATATTGTCCTATTTATATGAAATGAGCCGCCGCCCAGAAGAAACGTATATAAAAGAGATCGAAGATTCGATTGATAGAAAGGACTTGGTGGCACATTTTCTCTTGATCCGTGGCCGATTTGCTACACCAATTGTAGAGCAGCATGTCTTTTTATCAGAGAAACAAAAGAACCGTATCCAAAAGAAAATCTTGGAATCCCAGCTTAACGAGAGAGAAAAGTTTCTACTAAATTCATGCCTCTATTTGTCCGCGCAAGAGAAAGATGTGATGCAAATGAAAGACAAGGTTCAAAAAGAAAAGGAGTCTCGAGATAGCATGTTTAGGAATGTCGTTTCGACGAACCGACAAAACCGCTTGAGAACCGTTGCTTGATTTCTTTCATGTTATTACAAATAAATACTTTTTATAATAAATGAATTGTTCTTTATACATATCAAATCCAAACGCCACCCACCCATTTTAAACATCTATACCATCGACAACAGTGCCCGTCTGCCATTCCCACTGGAGAGCCTTGCAGACATCTTCGGCCGTATCGACGGAAACAAGAGCACTGATAAGATAAAGAGCGGCATCAATGCCGGCCGTGGTACCACCACTGGTAATAACCCGCAGTCCACCAAGACGCATGGAGGAGCGATAGTCAACGCTCTCAGGACGGCCACTGTTCTTCAGCGAGACGCTTCCCTTTCGGGCTTTGGGTCCGCTACCGACCATGGACAGCCGACGGCCGTGAGAAGATGCGTTGGACTCGCGACGAGTCTCGCTCGAGCTCGTACGGCGGATAAATGGATTTTCATCAACATTACCCACCTTGAAGCGAGGATTATTAACAACATAGCGTTCCAGCTCAAGAACGTCCGTGTGTGCCGTGCCGTGATTGCACGTGTAGTCACTGCAAATACGGTTCAATGTAGTGATACTATCTGGATGGGTCGTAGCTGAGAAGCCCTCGAGAAGGCCGATAGAGGCAGCAAGGATACTACCCAAACAGATAGTGAGAAGAGTACGCTCACGCGTGAAGTCCTTCACCTGAAGGTCTGCAAATGCTTTCATAAAGCCCATGGGCTCAATGTTGTTTCTAACGATTTTCTCAGCATTGTCACCACCAGTGATGACCAGAACGTCAAATTCATTAATGCGTTGATAGGCTTCCTTGTAGTCGATATGGGCCTCGACGACAATACCCTGTCTGGAAACGGCCTTGCGTCCTTCAGCAGCAATATTGATATCAAAGGCAGGCATGCCTATACTGTTAGTACATCATTTAGATAAAGAAAGAAATTAGGAAAACCTACTTCGACTACCTGGGTCATGGTATGCAGAGTTCAAAGCCTCGAGAGGGCCGGTCAAGGAGAGGAGATCAAATTGGTCTTGCAGGGCGAAGAGAACCTTGGTGACCTTCTCCTCATCCACTGCGGATTCATACACAGGCATCGTGACGGTATTGTAAAAGTTTGATGGAAAAAAATTGAAAATGTTGAAGTTGAAAAGAACAGACACTACTTTAGGAGAGGGGAGGGGACAGCCGGGTTTATTAACAGTTTTATTATTGGTTTTTTTTTAAATATGTATCTCAATTATTGTTCCATGTATCATGTTTGCATTCATTTGATTGGTAAACCACTCGAGGCCCAGTCAGGGAGTATGACGCATTGTGCACCACAAAGCGATTGGGGAGGAGATGAGGGGAAATCCACCGCGTCTTCTGACCCTTTTTTCTTGGACGGCTTTATTCTTCAGATAGTATCACCAAGAGCGACTAGCAACTTCTCCAAATTTGACTGCAGAAAAGACAACCCTTCTTTGAGTGGTTCGTTTTTGATCGACCTTTGTTTTAAAAAACTTGTAATCTTTTCTCTTTTAGAAAATTGAAAATAGTGTGCTCTCGTCTTGACATGACAATAAGTAAGGCCATTACTTCCGTTTGAAGCTTCGTTAAAGACGGAAACATGCGTCTTCTCTACTGTTGGTGTGTCGTGTGATGCATTTTCTTTCTGATGATGCATGGTATGCCGTCTTTGACTTACTTTTGGCAATGTCCGATCCATGCCAACAAGCTTTCCCCGCAAAATGAAGTTTCTTTTTCCTCAGGAGTGAAACGTCTTTGTTACTTTCAATGCCTATCATTTCTACAAGGTCTTCAGGCTTGCCGGCCCCATCACCGACCTTTGTTCACGTCATCAAGACTATTATTTATTTGCACCGTAATACAAAAATGATCTTATAACCGAGCTGTACTATCGCTTCCTGCTTTTTCAGAGGGATCCTGGTTTTTTGGTTTGCCGTACCTTTGACACACTAATATGGTTCATGGTCAGATGCCCAAAGTCATATGTTCAAAAACGGCAGATATTGGAGCCGATCACCCAATGATGGGTTGCAGTAGACTGGGACTACCGCCCAAGTGGAAAAAGGTCTTACATAATAAAGAAAATGCGGAGAAGTTGTAAAACGTCATTTCGTATTTGACCCCACTTTGTTTGCTTGTCTCTGACGATACGATAAGACCCAAAAAAACGTAAGCTTTTCATCTCACTATGGGGTACGTTTTTTCTATGTCAAGGGAACAAATAGTAATGGCAGGGCAAATAGCCGAGACTTGGGAAAAGTGTTACGGACGACCTTTGCCTCACCGGAACCTCTTTCTCATGATGCCACAGCCGCTATTGATGCTTATCTTGAGCATCATGCAGAGTACGATCAGAGCTCTTCAGATAGACTCCAGGATGAGCTCCAGTCTATTCACGAGAAACTTGTCCAAAACATGGCCGTATCGCAGTATACGTCCTTTATAGTGGTGCTCTCGCGACTGCGGCCAGCTATACAATCTCCAACTCACATGATATACTGGTGGAATCACGTCATCAAGCCCATCTTTGAGAAATTAGCCCCAGAAAAAGGACCCCAAGAAGGCGTGCTTTCCGAAATCTGCCAGTTTATCGTGCAGGAAGAAGAGACGGAAAGTACGACCAAGGAAGAAGAAGAGGGCGAGGAAGGCACAGCTGTGGAAGGAACAGACCCTACGACGGCCGTCTTCCAAGTGGGACTATCCCTGCTGAAATTTTGGCGAGACCAGAGTAAAGAATCCGTTTATACTACGACATGGTCACCGCAGATTCCTCCTCAGCAGGTGTTGCTCCTCCTCGGAAAGAATAGACCACGTGACTTCTTTTCACTTCTCTCGGACCAATTCGACGTGTCGCTAGCGTCAGTGTTTGCTCTGCTGACAGAGTTCATGCAGATACACCCTCATCGGCTGTATGCAATTGTGCAAACACCTCTGTTTGGCCAAGTGCTGAAATGCCTGCAAAGGGAAACATCGACCGTGGTGGTGACCTTGGCGTTACGGTGCATCACAATGCTCCTTCCCAATATACCAAGCTCGATTGTGCCGCATCTACCCATTCTCTTTAATATTTATGCGCGCCTGCTCTTTTGGGAGCGAGAATGTGATGCGTCCGAGACGGACAAGACACTCCCTGCACTCCTGCCGTTTTTTAATGTGTTGTATGGGTTGTACCCCATCAATTTTTTGGACTATATCCGAAAGCCACAACGATATCTACGCCACAACGACCACGATGACGATGATGTGGAGGCACAGCCTTCAGAGGTTCGAGATCGATCGGAAGAGTATCGGAAATGCCATCTTTTACATCCAAATTTCTACAATTTGACAATTGAGTCGGAAAAGTCAGACTTTGGCCGGTGGGAGTCGTCGACGACGGCTGATATTGTGGTAGAGTGCATTGCTCTTTATGCTGGCGAGCAGTCTCTCTTTACGGCTGCGGACACAAAGGAGTTTGAGTTGTATGACAGCAAAGACCAGATGGCCCTGCTGAAAAACGATTTACGCTTTGAGCGGTACATGGTTCGACAGCATTTATCGCACATCGGCACCCTCCGTCGACGGAATATGGAGCAGACGGTTGCCGAAGCCGAGACACAGACACTTATTCTCGAAAACAGGGCACTCAAGCGACGGCTTGAAGATGCCAAAAAGGCAGAGGCACAAGTAATGAAAGAGGCAGAAATGAGTCGAAACCGGTCGACAAGCTGGGGAGAAACACTCATGACCAAGCTGAAACGGCTACGTGAAGAACACCGGCAACTAGTTGAGGAAGCAGCCCAATTGCGGCACAGCCTGGAGGAGTCCCAAGCAGAAACCATGCGGCTACAGGAACAAGCCTCCGAGGCAAACGTACGCCATCTCAAGGCGCAGCAGGACGCGGATCAGACACCCTCGGCCGAGCTCGAGGGATACAAGGCACAAATGCGCACGCTGACGGCCACAGAGGTCGCGCGACAACAACTGAAGCAGGAATTGGAAGAGGCACGACAGGAGGTGTCGCGGCTCGACGGCGAACGCGCCATGCTAGAAATGGAGCTAGAGGCGTGCCGTGCTCGGCTCACCAAGGAAGAATCACTTACATAAGAACCATCTAGTAATGACATAAGCGATATATCAGGTGAGGGCCCCGCTTTTCGCACAAAAAAAAAGCTTAGGGTAAAAAATTCGAAGGCGGGCCCCACTGCTTGGAAAAAAGAGACAAGCGACTTTGCAAATCCGCAGCGTATACCTCTCGAATCACAAATCGCAAAATGGACTCCTCCACCAAGAACCCCGTCAAGCTGGTCAAGGTGACCCGTGTTCTCGGCCGCACTGGCTCTCGTGGTGGTGTCACGCAGGTCCGTGTCGAATTTATGGACGACACCACCCGTTCCATCATCCGCAACGTGAAGGGACCTGGTAAGTGAAGCAGCGTCGTGAGCCGGCAAGAGGAGGACGAGGGCGACAGCCGAGTCTTTTTTGGATAGGAGAAGAGGCGCAACTGGGATAGCACGAGGCATCGAAATGACGAGAGATGCTAACAAAGTAGTCCGTGAGGACGACATTCTGTGCCTGCTCGAGTCGGAGCGTGAGGCGCGTCGCTTGCGATAAGCGTGGAGTCGGTTTTTTTGCTTAGGAAGTAATAAAAGGACAAGAAAAAAGTCTACGTTTTTTTTCACAAGAGTATTTTACTTGTAAATTAAGCGATAAAGATGGTCGGCAGCTTCAAAAGCATCGAGAAGAAACGAGGTGTGGCCCGAGGAGCCAGCGGCATTGACATGGCGGAGGATCTGAGACAGCTCAGGACGGCACGCATGGCGCAACAGTTCGCGAGCCATGCATTCAAGCTCAAAGCCGTCATAGTTTTCTATGCGCGTGCGTTGTACCGCTTCAAAGAGGTAGTAGAAGCCCCGTAGTAGGTTGCGCAGGGTGGCCGGGTGGCTTTCCATTAGGGCATTGCCCATAACGGTGCGAGCCGACCGGCCAAAAGGGTTGATACGCAGCACTTCGCCCTGTCTCGCTTTCCTACTTGCCTGTCTGCATGCCTCCATGAACTGCTGGCTCGATGTCTGCCCCTGTGGCGGGTCTGTCTGTGCATACTGGCTGTACCAGTTGTCAATCAAATCGGCCATGGAGGGAATGTCCATGTCACCACAGTAAATGAATGTAAACTGCGTGCAAAACAAGGTGCGTATGCCTTTTTTGGGGGCGTTCGTCTTTAGCGAACATGCTGTTCGTCTACCCTTGTTTTGCACAATAAGTCCCCCATCACACCACCAACGGCATTAACAAAAACAAATAAAAGTCCTACAAGTATGTATGTGATGCCTAAGTCTTCACACAGCCCGATTTGCATAAAATGCATAAAATGTATGCAAGACTTATGTCAGTCTTACTCAGCGTCACTATGAATCATTCACGGCAAGAGCACTGTATGAGCACTGTGTGACGATCAAAGTCTTTTCATTTGATTTTTTTTTCGTTCAAAACATAACCACCTTATTAGAAAAAGGGAAAGGCATTTGGTGATGGAAGGTGCCCCTGTTTCAGAGGGCCAAGAACAGGACCCTGCGAGAAGGCAAAGAAGGCGATGGAGAAAGAAAAGACCAAAACAACCAGAAGGAGAAGAGCCAAGTCCTTCTGATCCGACGACAACGCCGCCAACGTCGGATTCTGCTGGTGTGCCGGGGCCTCCTGAACCATCCGAGGGGGGAAATCCATCCAGGAATAGTAAAAAGAGACGGAATAGAAGAAATGAAGCGCCTAGAGGCCGACTTCTACCGTCTGTGGTGAATGCACCATCATATGCCCCTAGAGAGGCACCCACACCGGCTCCCACACCACCGCATGTAATGGACCGGCAATCGGAGGGGCCTGGGAGACGCCGGAGAGGCCACCAGGCGGGGGCAATGGCGCCAGTGCGGTCATTTGGGGCGCAATTATCGAGTACGCAGCAGCAGACTCGAGGGCCGTCCATGGCAGGAGACCTAACGACACGAATGCACCAGGACATCGACAGTGACATCTATGACTGTCCCATCTGTCTCAATAGTCTCAACAGAAAGTCTGTCATCTGGTCGTGTCCAAAGTGCTTCCATGCGGCCCATCATCAATGTGCCTTTGCATGGGCTCGCCAGGCCATGGCTGGAGGCACAACACCAGAGCGCGTGCGCTGTCCAGCGTGTAATATGGAGGGAGGCACGGCAGACTTCTTCGCAAGGAAGTTTTGCTGGTGTGGGCAGCAGAGAGGGGTGCATCACGCACCGCCATCGATGCCCCCTAATTCGTGTGGCCGTACATGTGGCCGTGTGCGAGAGTGCGGCCATGCATGTTCTGATATGTGCCATGCAGGTCCCTGTCAGCCATGCAAAGAGACGGGCATGTGTCCCTGTATTTGCGGACGTGATGTTCAGTGGGTTCCTTGTTCTGAGGCAGGCGTGCGTCGAAACTGTGGCCAGCGATGTGGAAGTGTCCGAGCCTGTGGCCATCCATGTGATGAAGTGTGCCATCCAGGTGACTGCTCTCCATGTTCTGAGCTTGTTAAAACGTATTGTCGTTGTGGAAAGTCTCTCCTGGAGAAACTGTGCTATCGGCTGGACAAAGGCATACCCTCGTTTAATTATGGGCAAATTGATTCCGAGATCAGCTCATTTTTAAGCCGTGGTGAATGTTCGGAAGTGTGTGGACGCGCCTTTGACTGCGGTGTTCATTTCTGCGAGAAAAAGTGCCATGCGCAAGATGAGAAGGCGGCCAAGTGTCCCATGGGCCCAGATGCCATTACACACTGTCCCTGTGGTAAGCTCAGTCTGTCAAGTTTGCCAGACAGTCAGCGACGCATATCTTGCAGAGACCCCATCAATACATGTGGTCAACGATGTGGCAAAGCTTTAGATGGCTGCAGCCACACATGCCCTGACCTGTGCCACGAAGGGCCATGCGCCCCGTGTGCCATTGTAGAGGAGCGTCCCTGTCCATGCGGGCAAACGAGCGCAGTCTTGCCGTGTGGAAATTTTGATGGCAGCACAGAGGATGATGTCTTCATGTGCGAGACAAAGTGCCAAACACTTTTGAGCTGTAGGCAGCATCACTGTCGAAGGATATGTTGTCCCGGACGGCCGGCAGCGACGGAGCGTGCTCGACAAGCCAAGACAAAGACCAAAAGGACGGCTCGTCGGGGCCCAACGCATGAACAATTGGAAGATATCGAGGCAGAGCATGTTTGCACGCGAATTTGTGGACAGATGCTCAAGTGTGGGCAACATACATGTATGCAATTGTGTCATAAAGGGCCCTGCTTTGGCTGTACGGTGTATATCAATGATGCCGACTTGGTGTGCCCTTGTGGGTCTACACGCGTGGCGGCGCCGTATCTTTGCGGTACAGCGCTGCCTCGATGCGATTCCGATTGCCAGCTTCCACTGTCGTGTGGCCATCGGTCGTTGCCACATGTATGCCATGATGAGTTGACGGCATGCCCAAAGTGTACGCGATTGGTGAGCAAAACGTGTCTTTGCGGTAAAACAGTGTTTGGACGAGTGCCATGTGGATCAGGTACAGTTTACTGCAGCAGTACGTGTGGCAAGGCTCTTTCGTGTCGACATGTTTGCCAGCGGGGATGCCATGATGGGCCATGTCTCTCAGGCCCCTGTGAGCAAGAGTGCATGGAAGCCAAGTCGTGTGGGCATCCGTGCCGGGACCAATGCCATGATGGCGAGTGTCTTGAGGCATTGCCATGTGCAGAAGGGATCCAAGTGCAGTGCGAATGCGGGCGCATTTGTAAAAAGATCCGGTGTAATGCTTGCAAAGATGACTTGCAACCAGAGCACCGTGTGCCAGAGTGTGATGATGAGTGCAAGAGGCTGCAGAGGAATGAACTTTTGCGACAGGCTCTTCGGATTTCAGATGAGTACCGGGAGGATATGCTGTTGTATTCAACTGAGATTATGGACTATGTAGTGACGTCTGGGAGCACAAGGGCCTTTGCTCTTGCGCAAGAAGAGCGGATGCGGGCGTTTGCAAGACAGTTATCGGAGCCGGAAGTGAGCTTGGTGCTTACTTTTGAACCTATGGTGTCCCATGAAAGACGGTTCCTTCACATGCTGGCGGGCGCTTTTGGGCTCCGCAGCGAGGCATTAGACCCAGAGCCTTATCGACATGTGCGGGTTTTCAAGGGAAAGGAGGCGCCTTCACTACCAGATATAGGGCTCATCGACAGCGTGGAAGTATATGAAAGACTTCAGCAAAAGGAAGAGGCAGCTCGAGAGAAGGACGCGCGTGAAGCCAAGGAGGCCAAGGAGACAAAGGAAGCTAAAAAGGCGCTTGATAGTGCGGAGCAGGGCGTGAGACCGCACAATGCGCTGCGTATGAAGAGTGCAGTGGATAGTCTGCATGACGATGTGTTGTCGAGTTGTATAGGAATGGGGGGCTATACATTTATGCCCTTGGTGGAGAGACAGATGGTGGGTGATGAGACGGTGATTCGGTTCAGGGCACCGGCTGTGGCGCCACATGTTCTGGCTGGGCTGGTGGCAGGTGTGCGGGAGAGGTTGCAGGAATGGACGGGAGAAGAGGTGGTATCGTGTCATGTGGATGCATCGTTTAGAGCGACGCATGAGGAAGATCCAGATTGGAATGTGGTGGTGGCATCCAAGGCATCGAAGAAGCCAGTGGTGGAGAGGAAGATGTTGACATTGAGGCACAAAAAGACGCTTTGGTCGGTGTTGGAGGGTGAAGAGTAAAAAGTAATCACTTATAAAAGTTTTTTCAACCGGCACTGACGGGGGGAAGAATGGCTACTTCGTCACCGTCTTTGATTATATAATTATTTTCTACATAGTCTAAATTTACAGTCACCAAGCAAGTGGGCAACAATGGGCCTAAAGCAGCGTATTTCTCCTTGAGAGCGTCCAGCAAGTCGGAGACAACAATGGGAGCCTCCCGTGTCTCCGAATCTTTTTCGACAATGGACGCTGCGGAGGCAAAGAAGAGCAGCGTAAACATCTATCGTTAACATTACCGTCCTTTGGAAGACAAAGAGGAGAGAGAAAAAAAGAGAAAGAAGGGTGCTTCAGAGATCTTGGTGTAAAATAGCATCATGCTGAGATCAATAGCTTTAGTGCTTAAAGTTTTCCATCACTGCACCTTCTCTCTCTTTCTCGCTTGTTCCTATACAGGGCTAGTTTGTACCACCTACCAAAAAAACGGTGATTCTGAAGAAGAACAAAAAAGTGCAGGCGCAATGCTTTATGTGGCGATCTCCACAAATAATTTGCAAGCAGCTGAGTCATCATAGAATGACCCCCGCAAAATGTTAGTAAGCAAGACCCTGAGCTGGGGGAGGGAGCTCAGGAGACGGAGCAAGACGAGAATGGCAGGCAGCAAAAAATACGCCTTTTTACCAGGGATTGTGAGTTTTATTAATGTCATGATGTGTGATGAGTGGATGCTAATGTGGAGGATCGGGGACAATATGTGTTTGAGACGCCAGAATTGACAGACGACAACTCGACGGTGATTGTGAGTTTATTTTGATAAAAGAAATGGTAAAGTATTAATATAAAAATAGACGACACAAAATGAGGAGTCAGATGAGGATATTTCGCGGTCTCGGTTGCAGATTGGTGCGTCGAGGGACAGGTTCCGGGACAGCGCAGTAGACGCAAGCAGGACGGATTTTTCGGAGCGGATTGACGGGAAACGGCAAGCATATGCCGTGGGAGAAACAGAAGCAGAAGTTGCGCTGGGGATGCCAGAACAGCTGGAACGGAAGATTGCCTTTCTCCGCAAGGAAGTGGAGACGGCGTGGGCGGCGTATGAGCGACAGCAAAAGGACTGGGGCATGGAATTAGACCTGCAGACGATGAGTGAAACCATTGATGCCATGGAAGCGCCGAGAGAAGAAAAGCCACGGCCAAGGAAAGATGAGGCCGTGAAAGACTCTGTGGCTGTGCAGGCGGATGTGAGCGAGGTGGCGGCATTTGACCGTCGTCTGGCAGAGCTGGAAAAGACGGTGGGCATTGGATCGGCCTATGCGCCGGAGCTCGTGGCAGCACTGAAAGGGGCCGGAACGATGTCAAAGGCGGTTCTGCCGACGCTGGACATGATACAGCGCGATGTGGATGTGCTCAAAAAGGCAACACCGGCGTCGTTGGACGGCATCAGCCGACGGATCCGGGCGTTGACGGAAGAAGCTGCGACGCTGCAGAAAACACGCAAAGAAGGCAAAGAGGGGAAAGAAAAAGAAAGGAAAGACGGCAAAGAAGACGAAGATGACAACCACACGCAGCTGCAAATGCTGTACGGCTATCTGCCGACAATTGAGACGTTGGCACCACTGCTGCCGCCATTGTTGGACCGTCTGCGGTCGCTGCGAACGCTGCATGCTGATGCAGCCATGGCCCAAGACCTGCTGGAGCGAATTGCAAAGCGACAGGAAGAGGCCACGCGGGAGATGAGTATGTGGCGGCAGGGCCTTGAAAAGGTCGAGACGGCCATGCGGGAGGGCGAGGCTACGGTGGAACGCAACGCCGAGACCATGGAAGGCTGGGTCAAGGAGCTGGAAGAACGGTTGAAGACTATATAAAATTTTTATATATGTACACTAGTGGGGGGGAGCAAGAATGAAACGTTTACACAATCTTGTACACCCGTTTGGCAATCATGTAGCAGGCAAAGCCAAAAACAAAAAGACCGGCCGTGATGCACACAAACCACGTCAAGTCAGCCTCGACGTCCTGGCCCGGCACCCACACATTCATCCCCCAAAGACCCGTGATAATGTTCATGGGCAGCACAATCGTGCCCAGCACCGTCAGACGGCCCAGCACATCCGCCGTCTGCTCTTGGCGTGCATTCATCCGCAAGTTGATCTGGGCCAGGTAGTTTCCATGGGCACGCGACAAAATCTTTTCATAATGCGTCAAGTTGGACGTCATCGTCACGATGTGGTCCTGGATATCGCCCAGATAAAGCCCAATCTCGCTGTGCGGCGCCACCTTGGAAAACTCATTGCACCTCTTGGCAAACCCCTTGATCACATCGGCCTTGTTGCTCAGCAGACGGTACAGCCCCATGACCCGCTTACGGCAGTCCCCCACGCGTTGGATCATGTTGTCGTCGCTTTCGGCACCATTGTCCGAGTCCATCTTGAGAATGGCTTCGTCAATCTCATCCACTTCCTCCTCAATCGAGTGGATCAGCGGCAGAAAAGCATCCGTAATGTCGTCAATCATGCCGTACGAAATCCAGTCCGACGTTGGAATCATGTAATCCGCCAGCTGCCGCAAACGACGCCGGACATTGGCTGGATGGGGCGTGGCGTCAAAGTGAAAGGTCAGCACGCCCCTTCGAAACACCACGGCGTACATTGGCACTGGGTCGAGGTAGCGCGTGCTGCCCCGGTCCTGGTCAAACGAGCGGTAGCTCACAAAGTAGTAGTGCTCGAACAGTTCGACCTTTTCACGGGCCTCCTGCATGATAATGTCCTCGGCCGTGAGTGGATGGATGCCAAACGTCTTGCTCAGCACCTTCATTTCCTGCTCCGTCGGGTTCATCACGTCCAGCCACCACACCGGTCGCTCGCCATGGCGTGTCTTGCGATCGCCCATGCCCCGGTCCCCCTTGACTAGGGTCGGCAGTGCTCCTGGTGACGAGGAAGCCCGTGTGGGGACTGCTGTTGCACACGTGCTGTTTGTCAGGGCATGCTCCATTGACACGGTCTGGTCGGCCAGTCTCTGGGACGGCTCCGACACCGCCTTCTTAGGCTTGTCCTGCGTGTTCACAAGAGGATTGTCGTCGCTGTCGGACGAGTCCGAGTCCGAATACATGACAGGGTCCGGCACAAACAGCGTCTTGAAGTCGATACCATCCTGGACAAGCTCGGAGATCGTCTGACTATGGATGGTCTTCTCCAAGTGCTCGCTAAAGTATGTGAAACGGAACTTGTACGAGTCGTCTGACATGTACCACCCCTTGCAAACAGGCCGCAGACGTCCATTTACCAAGTGTGGCTCCTTGATCCTCTTGGCGCGCCCATCGAGACGCCGCTCCTCCTTCTCCACGTGGCTCCAGTCCTCGAGACACGACAGCATCGGCCACTTACGACGACGCCGTCTCCGTTTCGAGTGGTCTTGCCACGGCCCAGCGGCTGCCTTTTTACTGAAACTACTGCGGAAACTTCGCGTTGGGCTGACAGAGGGGCTCTCCTCGGCCTCGCCAACACTCCCACGACGCGATGGATGCTCCTTTGCCACGCGTCGGGCCCTCTGCAGTGAGCGAGACGACTGTGAGAGCGACGGCGATGGCGATCTCGACCGTGAACGCGACCTTGATTGCGAGCGTGACTGTGACCGAGACCCATGGGGCGGTGATGGCGACAGCAACAGCTCGTCACGGAGAATCTGGTCGCTGAAACCAAGTCCGTTGAGGCTCGTCCGTGAGCCCTGCGTGGCAAGACCACCGTCCAAAGGCCGCAGATTCGGGCTGTTTGGCATCGACGGTGGGAAGTTTACGTTCCGAAACGGCGACTGCTGGGTCATTGAGCCGTACCCATTGGCCCGCGGAGGCAGCAGAAAGTTCTCCGAGTCGTGGTGGCGATGCATTCCTGGATGGAACGACTGCGAGAGAAGCGCTTCCTCGTCTCCCACGGGCTGTCGTCCTATAAACGAACTCCCCAGGCTTGTCGATTGCCGCCGTGGCCGCACAAAGCTCTGCTCTTCATCCTGCAGCAAGTGCGTTCGCTCATCGCCATACAAACCACTGTCACTGCTGCCGTTGTTGCTCTGCATTTCGTCGCCTTCTCCATCCTCTATAACGGGCGATGCCGCCGACAAAAACGACATTCTGCGTTGCTTGTTCTTCCCATGACGTTTCTGCTGACGCTTCGGGGCTCCTGCCAACGTCCCGGCCTCATTGGCGCCTCGGAGCGTCGACGAAAGCCCCCCAGGCACCGACTTTCGGCTGCGAGAAGGCATCTTTTTGGTCTTTTTTTCTTATAGATTTCTCAAGTAATCGTTTATTCACTGCAGGCCGTAGCGCTTCCTTTGTGCTCAAAAAGAATCATCGGCAATGTGGCGCTCAAAAACTGCATGCGTTGTTGCTGGTCGCGTTCCATCGAGGATGAAGAAAGAAAAAAAGCAATTCGCTGCAGAAAAGCAAAAAGGTTACATTGCCGAGGTATCTATTTTGCGATTGTGCGCCTATTGTGCTCATTGTGGCGCCTTGCGAGTGCTATGTCAGGCATGTATGTACCTCAGTACTAGGGCAGTACGTGACATGTATCTTTTGACATGCGATAAAGCACATGTTGACTCCTTTACAATTACTGACCTACCTACTTTAACGGTCTCTGCCCTACCTGCAGTGGTGTGAGCCTCCATACTACTGTAAGGATAGCGAGTTTTATGACCTTCTGGAAAACTTCTTTATTTTTGAAATTTGGCCACTAGAGCCTATGGATGCAGTGACTATGTGTTCTACATATGTGGGGAGGCATGATGGTATTGTAGTAGTAAATGCAGAACCAGAATCTGCTACTAGTGGCTAAAGAACGTTTTCTATTTTCCCTCCATCCATGTTGAGCTTCACCAAGTCCTTTAGCTTGACTAGAATCTCCGGACACGCCGGACATCTATTCTTTACTTGTCCAGGTGCTTCAAAGCATTTCATATGGAGACTGTGCTTGCACTCTAATTGCACTGCTAGTACCCCTTCTTTAAGGCTCTTCTTGCAAAGGACGCACGTATACATATCACTTAACCATTTTTTCTTCGGGTTGATAACATGCTTATCCCTGATGATGTCCATTGTTTCTTTAGGCAACTCGTAGTTTGAAACGATTCTGGTGGCAATTTTTTGTACAAATTGATCAAAGTTTTTCTTATTCTCCAAGTTAGTCTTTTTTTTGCCTTGGTACTGAATTTCATTAATGATGTAATTACTAGATGCACTAATCAGCTTCAAAGTAAATCCGCCATCCAAAAGAGCCTTTTCAATCTCCTTGAACGTCGGTACAGAATATCCACTGCCACCATTAGAAACTTCTTTTAATACTAAAAATAAGACTTACAGCATGTGCTCTTCACTCACGGTTTCCACCTGTCGTTCGGATGCTCTAGGTCTCCTTTGGATATACATCATGGTATTAATATCCAAAATAGTCGCAGAGTATATTGCGTGGAATGAAAAAAAAAATACCCTCTAGGAGGGAAAGATCAGTCCTTTAATAGATACCTTTGCCTCCTTAAGTACCTAGTTTGGCTGCGTTATTATATCACCCACAAAGACAAAAACAGTAAAATAAATGACTGTACAAATGACCTAGGTAAGATTCCTGCTCGCTGAGGACATTAATGCCCAGTGAGTTTTGGTCAGATCTCTGTTACCTGCGACAATCTGCCTAGTGAAATGGTAATACAACGCCACTTGTATTCTATCATAAGCTTTTCCCTTTTATTTCTTGCTTCAATAAAAATATGCGAGTCAATTTCTTACATACCATTTTGAAAAGAAAATTCAATGGTTATTGCTATCATGAAACTTTTGTACAAAAAATATCATTATAGATACCTATTTTACAAATAATTCTTTTGTAGAGGGAATGAACCTCGCGTATTCATCATCATAGTCCCCAAAATAACTCCCGGAAATATACATCAGATCAGATGGAAATTCTCTTTGATCAGTCCTTCTCTCCATGCAATCTACTGTCGTCACCCTACCAGTGCCCTCTGTACAAATATATCTGTAGTAAACTCGAGGGCATTTAGAATCGGTGTCATCGTCCTTAAATATTTCGACTCTCGGTTTCGGAATGGCACAAAGATCATAATGATATCCATATACAATTCCAAATTCGTTCGAGACTGTATTTCGAAATACATCACCAATCTCAAAGTCGAGTCGTACCTTTTTATTTTTTTCTAGAAGTAAATAGCCGTCTTTGATTTGCAAATTTTTCATGGTAAATGGCTCCTCGTCTTTTTCTTTGATTTTTTCCAGCACCCTCGTAATCTGTTGTACCTTTTTTTTATGGTCCCCATGCCATTCATTGACAAGGGGTAGAACAAACTTTTCAGCCAAGTAAACGTCAACAGCATTCTCCCGAAAGGCTGACCTCCACATTGCATATAGACTAAGCCAACTATTATCATTATCTGGAGTAAATATAAACGCGGCAGAAATGGTGCCAAGAAAAAAAGAGGCGGCACTCCTACACGTATTAGTTCTGTCTTGGACATAGCCAAGCTGATACTTCCCCTCTGATCCACGGCGACCTATAAAATAGGAAAGTCGCGTAGTGTCAAGAGACAGACATTGGACATGCTGTTGTAGTATATCTTTCGCGTACGATTCTACTTTCCATGGGCCATCTCGTGGAATTTGTTCAAATGTTCTTTTTGACATGACCTGGCATGCCTTGCTATCGATATAGAGACGATCATTACCGTCCTCAAACTCAAAGCTGTTGACAAAAAACTTTTCTACCGGGCAGGAATTCTTGTCATACACCGTTTTTCCCTGGGGTGCCTCAACGAGAACATGACATGTAGAAAAACTATAGAGACAGTGGGCATGAAGTCCTAGGCGTCGTAATAGGGCCACAAGCAATATGCACCCCACGCTAGCCGCAACCCTATTATAACATTCAGAGCCCTCCCCTTGGTAGTAGGTTTGAAAGAGCCCCCAATTTTTGATACAATAGTTCAGAGTCATGTTAGCTTTATCGAAAATAGATGCAGACGAAAAGCTTTTGTGGGTTCGTAGAATAGTTTCGGCACCGGAAGCTATGATGGCGCTTGCTTCGTTCCCTTTTATATAAGAGTATGTCATTGCGCATGCTTCAAACCCCGTGAGTATATCCTCAACAGGAAATTGGTCGTCCTGCGCCTCGAGCCATATAATCAAGGTCTTTTTCCTGTTCAACAAGCGCAAGCACTCCTCCATGTAATATCTCCGGCTCAGTACATTTGTGGACTGTGGCTGGTTTTTTGAATGCTTGTTACGTCTTTGGATGTACGATTCTATGGATCCAATTTTGTCTAATTCAGAGTATAGAAAATCACGAGCTTCATAGCCGTAGTTACAGATTTCGTTCATATTTTCAATACGACCCTTTTCATTTTCTACAATTTTTGTCAAGAGCTTGCCCATTTTCTTTTGACGTTCTGCACGGTATTTCCAAATCCGCTCCCAATCTACAGAGTATATGTTTTTACTGAACAGCTTTTCAGTTTCTTCATTATGGAAATGAAAGTCTCTTTTAACAGCATTAAACCATAATTTGGCATCCTTTGAAATGTTGTAGATTCTTTTTGAAGACAGAGCGCAGGACATCAAGCTTTTAGAATTTACACTTTGTAGGATTTTACCAATGAGTTCATCTGGAAGTTCATCTGCTCCTCTCATTTTTTTTACCATATTTTTCAATCACTGCCTTTTTTAAAATAAAAAAGTAATTTCCAGCTTCATGGTCTTTATATGGATTATGTAGTGCAACAGGACAAGCATAATAAAAAGATAAAGTAACAGAGACACCCAATGCTTTATTGTTTTAGGTGTCAGACAAGATCGTGAGAGTACTGGTTGCTTCTCGTTTCGAGACTGCCTGTCGAATAAAAGTGCAGCCTACAAGGTAATCATATCACATACTATGTAAACGCCAAGTCTGTAAATGTCAAGTCTGCAGGTTCATGGTAGGCCATTGGTACATGGCATGTGACCTTATGTCATCTAGTGGCAGCGACTGGCATAAAACGTGCAAGGAGATTTTATTATTTCACGAAGTCGAGATGGACGCCAACCTTAAAATAAATGACGTCGAAGAAAAGAAGGAAGATGCATCTTCAAGCCAAAAAGCGCCACGCGCTGGAGGCCCACTGCCGAACATAGAAGCGATGCAGACACAAATTATGCAGATGGAAGAGCAACAAGTGCTCCAGGAGAGAGCACAAGCCTTTTTGCAGAACCAGGTGAAGACACGGACACAACCGAGCGTCATGGAAGACCTAGACGTTAAGAATACGCAGGCCGTCATGCCTTTGAAGACTGCCTTGGACGGAAACAATAGCTTGTAGTCACCTTGCATAATACACCGCCTTTTACTTATAAGCATGTACCCCAATATGTAACAGTCTGACGTAAGACAGCGAGGTCGCGCTTCGGCTTTGGGATCACTTTCTGCGACGGCAAGATGGCAACTGGGTGGGTTTTTGGAGATGCGGCGAGGGCAGGCTAACGGCAGCAGCTGGAGCATATTTGTTGGCCTTTTTGTGGTGGCGTGCATGAGCGCAGCGGCGTGGTTTTTGTCGCCAAAAGGCGAGAATCAAGTGTATGCGTTGGTGTTGTGAGGCCCCCAGCGAGTGCTAATTGTAGACTATGGCGGTCGTCGTTGATTCTGGCGTTTGCGTGCTGCTATGCCATGTGGGCCGTGACGTTCCTGGCGCAGCTGAATCCGCTGATTGAGCCACGACGGTCGGATCTGCGAGCAGCGTTTTTACATGAATAATATAGTGCATTTCCTTTCTTTTATAAAAACGCATTCTAGTATATAAACGAGGCAATCCAGCGTGCTGCATGGGGCAGCAGGGCGTCCGGGTCGATGGCCTCGAGGCCAGCTGCAAGGAGAACGCAGCGGTCCATGAGCCATCTGCTGGCAGCGCCTGCCACGACGAGAAAGACGGCTGTGGCGTAGTGGCAGTCGAGGAGGATCTTGAGAGCCTCGACATTGTTGACAACAACGGCCCAGCCCAGCGAACGTGCTGCAGCCGGCACGTCATAGTCCCAAATAACCATGAGAATAGGAAAGAGTTTTGTCGACGAACTGACCAGGAGGGTGGTAGAGACGGCATTGGGACGCATGGACGGCGACAGCAGGCCCCAGCGAAGCAGCGGAGAGCGTGCAGACGTCGCCAGGAAGCGGATGGACACGTGGAAGGCCAGCGTGGCCAGGGCACAGAGAAGAAGAAAGGTAACGTACTGCAGCGCGGTGGGCATCTGTGCAAGCACACTGGCGTCGATACCCGTCGACAGAAACGGCCGCGAAGCCAGCTGCGAGACGGCCGCAAGCAGAGACCCCAGCGAAAAGGAGGCAGCGCCGTCGGCGGCCTTTTCGACCCGGGCCCACGTCAGATAGACGTCGAAGAGGACGAGAAGGACGCCGAGGCGCGCAATGGACGGGTCCAGCCGGCCGTCGTCGTGCACCAGGCTGTTGTGCAGCAGGTGGCGGTAGACCTGCGGCTTGATAAGAACCAGATCGATAAAGATGACGACAAAGTCGTGCTCGACATATTTGTCGCAAAACTGCCCGCAGCTGCGACAGACGGTCAGGCGGATGTTGTGGCCGCCCGACTTGTCGCCGTCGCCCGAGTACTCGGTCCACAGCGTGCGCACGGGGTGGCGGCACTCGATGCAGATGGGCATGCTGGCACGCAGCGGCACGGGTACATGGGCTGGTACGCCAGGCCAGTGCGTGTCGCCACGTTGCGGCAACGCAACGTCACATGACGACGACCGATCTGGAAGGCACAGTGGCGACAGCACCTGCCAGCAGTGTTGACGTGGCAGCTGAGTACCGACGTGTGTTGACGTGCGCTCAAGGAAGGCGCACAAAACTGGCAGGAGCGACTGGCGCGGGCACAACGCGGCGCTGACACGGCCGTGAGACAGGAAGCGCCCGAGCACACCGAGAGGCGTCCAGCAGCCCAGCAGAGGATGTGACTGTCGAGCAGGCGACTGAGCCATGGACGCAACGCGACAACGACGACCGGGCCAGCAGACGCCCAGCACGGCCGTGGAAGAAGGCGTCCTGGCATATGTGCACCGTATCCAGCCGTCCGACACGTATTTTGGCATTTTGCTGCGCTACGGCTGCCGCGAGGAGGCCTTTCGGCGCACCAATGCCCTGTGGTCCAAGGACTACCTGCAGCTGCGCTCTGCCGTGCTGCTGCCCATCAGCCATTGCTCTGTCAAGAGTCGGCCCTGTACGGACCCTTCGCTGGACGCCATGGCAGCGCTAGCGTGGATACACGTGCGCTGGGTCCTCCTCGAGGGCGTCCCGGGGCCCGTGGAAGTTGTCAGGACCTCGGCGCGGCCAGAGACGCATGTGCAGGCCCGCGCAAGGCCCCAACGATCTGTATCGTCCCAGAATGTCCGTCCTGCGTGGATGGCCGGTCCCGGCGGCGTGGGGACGCTGCAGATGCGTGCCCCGGGGCCCGAGCAGGATGCTCTCAACACGTGGACGGCCCGCCACATCCCAGGACTGGCCATAGCCTCGCTGCCGAGCATGGCTGTCACAGGAGGCGAAACAGCCCAGCTCAGCTTTGCCAGTAGGGGCAGTGCTATTGTGGACGTGGCTGGGGACTCGCCGCATGCGCCCGAGACGAGTCTTGACCGCGTGGCAGCATCAGTGGACACTTGGTTCCGGGGCGTGTTCAAAAGGCCCGAGGGCTTCGCCATGCGACTGGGGCGGCATTTGGAGGCGATTGGCGACTACATTGAGCTCCGGGAGACGCCCCCAAAGGGCCCCAAAGACGATTAAATGGATGGAAATACTAAAAACAATGTAATTTACAACGCCTGGCACCATTTGGCCAGTGCAGCCGGTAAGGAAACGGCTGTTGGAATCTCCTCAAGGGCCACTTCCACACGCCACATGCCCCGCCCTTCCATTCCGCCCGAGATGGCAGTCGACCGCTTGGACGCGGCCACAGACACAATGAGCCCCAGTGCCGCCAGACGCTCCCAGGCCCGTGCTGCCACGCTTCGCGACCAGATCCGCATGGGCACGGCCGTGGAGACGCTCTTCTGCTGTGCTACCAGCGACGTGTACTCGTCGTAGGCCATGGCAAAGTTGACCTGGTCCGAGGCAAGAATAATGTCGAGCCGGGCTGCTGCCACCAGCAAGGCCAGCTCGAGCTCGGCAAGGTCGGCGAGCAGCACAAGCTTGGCGTCTGGCGCCGCCACCTCGAGGAGATGCTCTTCCTGCTGCATGGCCGCGCCCACGAGGGGCAGCTCGATAATGGGCCGTTGGCTGGTCATTTGGAGCACGGGCAGCACGCACGCTGTCCAGAACGCCGTCACAGACTTGGTCTGGTAGTAATGCAAGGCCAGCTGCTCCTGGAACCCAGGCCCCTGTGCCGCGGCATCGACCATGCGTCCCCACCATGCCTGGCACGCCGCATCGGCACCCTCCCACACGAGGGCACGCCGACAGACGGCCCAAAAGGCCGGCATGCTCTTGGGCAGCGACAGATAGACGTACCTGTGGCTGAAGCGCGACTTGACGCGCTTCTCGAGCGCCTCGACAACGTCAATCTTGGTCGTTGTGCCCAGCACGGCAATGGGCGCCTTGCGTGCCTGTGCAATGTCAAAGAGATTGTAGAGCAGCGTCTGGCGCGCGTGCGTGGCAAAGAGGTCAAACTCTTCCAGCACAAACACCACGGCCGTCGACGTCGTATCCGTAGCAGTGCCGCCTCCAATCTCGTCTGGGTGCGACAGCAAGGCCAGCAGCGACGCCAGCGTGTCGGCATACGTGCTCGTCTGCGCCACCACGGCATCCTCCACGGCCATTTCTTTGCCGAGCTGCCGCCAAATCTCCCGCAGCGCCAGTCGGTCGTCTGTATGCAGAAACCCATTCAGCCGCACCACATGATGCGACGATGGATACTCCTCCTGCAAATCCTCCAAAACAGACGACACCATCTACCATCTCCTTTAGACTCAAATGACTCAAAAAATAATAAAAAAATAAAACATACGGCCGTCTTGCCCGTGCCCCGTGCTCCAATAATGAGCAGCGAGTTGCCCTCGCCTGCCGCCACGGTCTGCTCCACCATCCGGTACACCGTGGCATACGCCTCTTCGTCCGAGTGTCGAAGTCGTTGTCGGCCTGTTAATTGTCGAATGACGTGCCGTTTCGTCTCTTCAAACGCCTTTTCCAGCTTTTTCGGCAGCTTCTCCACTACCAACTCACCCCGCACTGTCTTTTTTCCATCATCTCCCTCTGTCCCATCGTCTTTCTTGTCTCTTCCCTCCTTGCACCGCCGGCAAAACCATTCTTCCTCGGGAATCTCTGGCACTCCATAGCACTCCTGGTGCACGGCCAAGTCACAGCCATCGCAGAATATAATCTCGTTCGGCTTCTTCGATTCTGGCCGTCCACAGACTGCACATACCTCATCCACATCGCTCTTCGTTGCCTTTTTCACCTTTTTTTCTGTCTTTTTCTCTTCTTTCTCCTCCAAAATCTTCACCTCCCGCCTTCGGGTCACCCTCTTCTCCCCAATAGAGTCCCTCTTCTGCTTCTTTACTTCCCTGCCATCCTCCTCCTCTGCTCGTTTTCGCCTCGTGCTCACCATTCCTCCAATTTTTTCGCGTCCCAGACTACACGCGTTGCTAAAGGTACTTGATACCGCCCTATTAAATCGACCCGCTCTTTGTTGGCTTATACACGTACCCATGTATCCACATATCAAGAGTACCATTAGAGACATGCTTCAATAAACTATGATGAAAATAAACCTGCCCACGACCATTTCCCCGACCGTCGGCTCACTGCACTTCCTCCGCTAGTACTACGTACCCCATTCCCCTCAAAATTTACTACAATCTCCTTCGATATCCCTCGTATACTCCCCCGTCCATTCTTCTTCAACGACCCCTTTCCCCTCCCAGTCTCTTGGCTCTCCACATTCACTACGTGTCCACTTATACTCACCGGCCTCTGGTATGCTTGGTTCTCCTGGTTCAACTTCTCCTCCATCTTTGCACCCCATGGCCGCGGAAAACAGCCCCCTTCTTCTACACCCATCAACACATCTTGACGTCCACTTTGTGGGATGGACGCTCTCTTCTGTGCCCTCATCATGTCTGGCGTTCCTCTTTTCCCATCCTTTCTCAACTTCCGATGAGCACCTCTTGGCCTTTCAACAGTCGGTGATGCTGCCTCTTCTCGGATGTTCTCTTTCTGGCTCTGTCCCGGACGCGGCGTCGTTTCATCACCATCATTGTCCGTATGTATCTCAGGGGTCTTTACTATCCATTCTCTTTGCTGGTTTTTTGGTGATCGTTTAGGAGTCCGCTTCTTCGATGCTACATTATCTGGTTGCCTCAGCATACGAACATCTTGAGACACGGCTATCCGCTTCGCCATCTCCTTGGCTGCCTCTGGTCCCCAGTGTTTAGCCACAATGTCAATCAAAGGGCTGCTGGTTCCCATAGAAGACTGTATCCATGCAGAGCCTCTTTTCTGCTCCATCACCATGGCTGTAGCCGTCGTCTCAATAGTCGTTCGCACCTCTATGCATCCACCATCTCGGTCAGTGGCCTCCCTCCCCATGTCTCGTCGTGGAAATCCAGAATGTGAATATGTCATTTGTATCTGCATATACTCACGAGATGTCCCTCCAAGCTGAATTTCCAAATCTTCTAGCAACTTGTCAGACTTTTTCTTATGCGATGGAGGACGATAGTCATCCTCAACATGCTTTCTCTTTCCCTTTTCTGTATTTAAGTGAATATGCACAACCATAAGACGGCGTGAGCCAGGTAATAATGTTCTTTCATTAGTATTGCTTGCAAAAGATACACCACCCACAATAAACTAGAGCTCTTTCCAATGACTTCTAGAACCTCTGCCTGATACGATGGAACAATTTTTATATCCATATTGGAAATGTATCCAAAACGGTACAATGCCTGGTCTTTCTCAACGGAGCCGGCTGTTGGCGACAATGGATCTTGGCGAAAAACATCTCGCGGAGAGCGAGTATCTGTTGGCCGTGTTACTTGAGCAAATAATTCAACAGCCACCCAAAAACTATTGACCTTTCCCTCCACCATTCTACATTCTGGGGTGATGGAGATCACAGGAACAAGTATTTGTGTATCATCAGATGCATTTGGGTCCATTTTGTGCTCAAGGCGGCCTAGCAAAGATGCTCGTCTATTGTCAGTATTGACGAAATATCGACTTGAATAGTCATCGTGCACGTCTTCTGCTGAAGTCTTTGAAGGGTCCCGTGGAAACAAATTTGGGACGGACGACCAGGAACTATTTTCATGGAATCTTTGTGGAATTCTCTGTGGGTATTGGCCTTCCATTGCTGATGAAATACTGTCTGTTTTAAAATGGGCTCCAAACTGTTCAGGATGACCCCAAGGCGATAGCTCACCACTATAATTCTCGTGGTATTCAAAACTTGGATACGGTGTTTGTTTCGGAATATATACATTCCCAAAGGGTTGTCTTTGTGAATAACATTCATTCTCATGGATACTCATTCTTTTCATTTGACTCTCAAGGCTATTGTCTTCAAAAGGATTAGAGTTTTGTGGTAAAATAGATATTTGACCTTTTGTTAGATGGTTTCACTCAGGGAGAATAAACATACTATTTTGCCGAGATAAGGGATGGTGAAATCTTCCATTCATAGACTCAAAAAAATTATCAATGGATTGCACATTGTGATCATTTCCCCGAGGCTCGAATATGCCTGGATCCTCATCAAAATGGTCTGCCCTGTTAAATTGGCGCCTATCATGGGCAATATTTCGGCTCTCGGAGACTGAATAAAACCTCCCTGTATTGTCCTCATTCCATTTCATTGGCGATTTTCTCCTTTTTGGAATAGCCAAAGAGTGCTGATGCGCAAGCTGGTCTTCATGCATGCTTCCTATGCTGATGTCCATGTCCTTGCTCGTCCGTCGCATAGAAATAGGCTCTATCGAAGCATCACTTGATATTCTCATGGGAATCTCCGGTTGTTTGATAATTCGTAGCGGCTCTGGCTGTTCCATCATGACCAGTGAAATAATTTTCAACTAATAAATATAACAAGAGTGAAATCTAGTGGTCTTACTTTGTTTATTTACTAGTATCAAATATGCACCTTCCCCCGCCCCCGAGACATATTTTACCACGGCAATCACCTAGCTGCTCTTCGAAAGCCATGCTTACGTCACAATTCTTTGTCAATAGCATGCGACCTCCTTATATTACCTTTGATGGTTTCTGCCGTAGCATCATCCATATCAATAAAATTAATCTACGTGTCAGCACTTTTCTGGTGAAACCGGCAAATAATTACATACCGGGTCTTCTGATACCTTGTACAAAACTGAATCACTCATGCTGGCAGCTTTGTCTTTATCCACACGCTCCTTCCACACATGGTCCCACTTCCACTCCCCAGGACGAAGGGAGCCTGATGACGCATCTAAGCCTGATGCACCGCCAGACCGATACGACTTCCAAGCATGCCAAGCACCTACATTTGCCGTTTTTCCAATTGGGATAGAATCCAAAAGCCCCTCGTCGCTCAAGGACCTCCGTATATAGTCTAATATATCGTACACAGTTACATTGTTGGGTTTCTTGGCGGATGTTGATGTGTTCTTTAGTGCCTCGTCTGCTTCATTGGCAGTTTCCTTTTCAAACCAATGGGGGAAGCCGTGGCGCAGACTAAAGCCTCTGGGTGTCAAGTGGTTATCCTCTGAGGTAGCTTCTTCGACAGGATACATATTATTTAAAGGCGCAATCAGTGGGTGGAACATTTCTGTTTGGAAATTAATCAGAGGCGCCTTTTTGGGGTATTTCTCGGGGAATACGATTCTGAAACGCAAGCAAGAGTTTGAATACGGGCCCTTCCGTACGAAGATACATCCTATCCAGACAGACGGATCTCCCGGTTTTATTGACACATAAACGCCTTCAGGGCATTTCTGACGGAGTCCAAAGCTGTTACATCGTCAGATTTCCTCCCCAATCTTTATAGTATCCCATCTCACAATTCTACTTTGAGATTTTGTCTCTGAAAGGACGTAAAATCTCGAAAATTAGCCATCTTTGGTGAAGAGGTGCAGCGACGTTGAGTCTCCTGTCAAACGCAAAGCCTGAAAGAGAAGGCGGTGAGAGTGTACTTGGGCGTGTACTATATACTGCCTTTGCAGCCTGTGATTATTCTTATGTGTGCCTTATCATTCATACCTGTTGCCATTCCATTGTCAAATTGCACAATGGGTAATAAAATCTATTTTGCTAAACGAGACTCGATTTTGTCCTCTTCGCCCCGAAGAATAGCATTAATGTCATCTCTTGTAGAATTGTGAGAAACATGCAGCTTGTTGAACGGGTTGTCTGCATGCTTCTCAAACTCTTTGCGGATCTTCTGTTCCACTTGGTTCTTTCGAAGTCCTTTGCTGGATCCGTCCTCGTCCATCTCATTTTTCCGTTTCTCCATAAAGGCTTCCAATGCTGCCCGAAATCGGCGCTCAGGATGCTTCTCAATGTCCTTATTCTTTGCATCCGAAACTAACGACAAGGCGTCCAACGCATTATCAATACCGCTTGCATTTAAGGCACCCTGGGGGGCATCAAGTTGCGCTAGATCAAGCTTCCGTGATGGGGCCTTTTCTTTTGCAGGGCGTTTAGCAGGCTTGTTCGGCAGTTTCCCATTTTCTTCCTTCAAAAGAGCATCTCTTTCGGCCTTTTTACGAGCCTGTTCTGCCTTCTTGGCAGCATCTGCATCCCTTTAGTATTAGTTCCCATCCCTCATAAAGTCAGCAGTAAAATGGTTCTCTGTCTCGGGGATTCTCTACTGCCAGAACCTACTTTTTTGAAGCTCCTTTGGTTCCTGCTTGCCACTTTTCATCCTCCAAAGCCGCCAGCATATCCATCTCTTTTTTCTTCTTATCATCTTCTGCCTTTGCTTTCCGGGCCTGGCCCTCTTGCTTCTTAGTGTTTCCGCCACCCTTAGCCATTTTGCTCGTAATACTCTTCTTTTTACGTGGATTTTTTTTGTGCTTGCCTACCTCCTAATCGATAAGAAAACAAATGACTTCATGTTGACTTGGCAACCCTCACTAATCAAATCGGTTTTCACAACCCCTCTAGGATACATCAGTGGTACCTGGCGCCGAAGAAATCGATGGATGGCAATGAACATCTTCACAAAGTAGTATTAGTTTCCAGCTTAAAGGAAAAAAGTGCCATTTGTAAAATGCAGAGTAACACACCATTCCTTGTGGTTCAGATCGTTGCATGAACATCGGGTAATGAATAATCCTGTGCAAGACATAGATGGTGTCGACGTTTTTTGAATTTGCGCAAACCATTTTTTGTACTCTTAAAATGAAAGAAAACACACACATATATGTAAGCGATGAGGATTTCCGTGAGCCTAATGCTGTGGCGAGGAAAACTGTACCCCCGGACAATGGAAATGCTGTCCAATGCCACGTCAACACTATTATCTACCACTGCTTAGCATCTGTTAAACGTCATGAATGACTTGTCTTTGCAGATGACCGAATCGACACCTTGGAAAACGATTACTTAGTAGCCATGGTAATCCTCAATAAGAAACATAGACTGCAAACAATAAAGAAAAAGAAAAATGAGCATCGATTCCAAAGTACCAATTGATGTTGCAGCGTCACGGCCGTTATCTTCGCGGAGTAGAGGACCTAAAAGTCGCCGCTCTTGGTACATATTCTAGTATGCATACATCGGCGAGCGCAACAATGGAGAAGGCACATGAAAGCATTCATATTTCACAGGTACATGCAATTTCTATTTCGTCATCGCTTCGGCGAGGCAAGAGGAAGCCAGCGTAAGACTACTGCAAGAGTGTCCTACTACCCCTCGGTTTGCTCAAGAGACCATGTGCCTTGACATCCCATTTTACAAAGGGCCACTTTTCAGCCCCCGGCTCTAACCTCAAACCTTTTCGTGCGTCAGGCTGCGCTTGCCTTTCTTCTTTCGAGTTTATGCTTTTATGGATTTTTGGATTTTTTGGCAATGGAGTGGACCCACATGATCGACCCAATCGGCTTCCACCCTGTCGTACACAGTGGGGTCTAACGGGACCTTCCTTTCTTTTTCCTTTTTTTCCTTTCTTTTATTCCGAATGCGTACTAGCGTACAAAGATGTCTTGAATGTATTTTCTGGCAGTTTGATAAAAAAATCAGGAATTAAAAGCACCTCCTCTGCATTTGTAAAGCATGTTTTATAAATGTGGCTACATACAGACATACTGGGGCTGTTTTCTGTGGAGGCGTACAAGCATACCGCCCCAAAAATTTATCAAATAGGGCTGGTCCCGGCTGGTCCGCGGCTCTCCCATGCATTTAAACCATACATCTATAGATTTCGCAATGTCCGTGCAGAGAGGACAAGGGGCTATCCTTGGCCAGACTACGCATGTATATTGTAGCATACAGTGGATGAGGTGCAGATAACATTCAAAACAAGGAAATAGAAAGACATGCAGACATCAAAAATGTGGTTCTGCGGCATGTTGTGTAGCATTTATTGTGCGGTGAGGGCCCAAAAATGTCCAGCTTGCTACTCTAGCGGTCACTGACCAATTTCTTTTATTGCTTTCGATTTTATGTTGGTATGCCGCTCATGCACCACAATAGTGCATGAAAGGAAGTCTAGACGAGGATTTCTCCACGGGAACTGGAGGAGCACTTGTTTGCCAAGTCTAGACCTCTCTGCACATAAGCTAGCCAAGATGGGGGAGCAACGTTATGTCGATAAAAAGAAAATGCCTCAAGAAGAGCAGCTCTTTAAGCTTGAAATAATTACAAACCTAATGCACACAAAAGGAGCTTCCCCATATGTAATTGACAGTTGAAAGTGTGCAACCTTGACGATTTTTGGCAGCCACACGCGAACTTCTTGTGCCCCAGAAGGATGCATCTATAGTGTCACATGTGTTATACACAATTGAAACGAAAAGGTCTCTCTTTTTATTTGCCATCTCATGGGAAGCAACTCAAAGAGGTGTACACATCATACATTTCTTTGCTCCTTGGCGGTATGCTTATGTGCATAGCAAGGTGGGATTAAAGATGCTTGTTATTACGTCAGTACCGCCGATTAATGCACTTTTGTCTTGACACCGCTTGTTTTCCCGGAGAAAAAAAATTGCGTGCAATTGGGTTTCTTTAGCTGGCAGGATAAAAGCTCATGAGGATTTCACATCAAGGTCGAGCCGGCAGGTAGTACTAAAAAGAAATATATAACCGGTTGAGTCTAAATTCTTACTACTCAGTTCATGCTGTCATTTTTTGTTAAAAGAAACCTATGCTGCCTGCATTTTTTTTAAAATCACAAGCAGTTCATGTTTTTCATACGAATTTACGTGCGTCTTTTTATACTCAGCCTAGTACTCTTTTAGACCTCCGGGCAACTCGGCTCCGTTTTAGCCTTTTTTTCTTTTTGAGGATCAGTCTTTTTTTCTCTTATCCTGTGAGGTATCCATGTACTACTGCCTCCTTTTCCACATTTAAGAATTATTCTTTTCATCTGTCAAGTGCAAGGGGATTTGCTACTCGAAAAGAAATCGCACCCTCTCACAAGACTGCATCGACAGAACCGATAGTATTGTACTCTCGGAATTGGCGGTGTCACAACAACGCTCGGAATTTTACCTTTTTTGTTTTTTTTAATTCGAATTTACGCAAATAATACGCTGAACGCGGCCTTATATAGTCTACGATCGTCTCGGGAATTCGAGGAGAAAAGAGACTCCAAGGGACACGATGTCGGTGATCACCATGGACGGGGCAAAGAAACTGCCACCTTTTCCAACACGACAAATGTTTATTCTATGTAAGGACTGGCTTCTCTTTTAGGTCAACATCGTTGCTAACAAATATCAGCCATTTGTCGACTATGTGAGCCTATCGCCTTTATGGGAATCTTCCCATATATTTACTTTATGGTCCAAGACTTTCACATCACGGATAATGACAAGGAAATTGCATTCTACGCCGGTCTTATTACGTCGTCCTTTACATTTGCAGAATTTGCTGCTGGTGTATTCTGGGGACGGCTCAGTGATCGAGTCGGCCGCAAGCCCGTGCTCTTGACAGGACTTGCTGGCACGGCATTGAGTGTACTCATCTTTGGTGTTGCGCCTAACCTCACAGTTGCCCTGATTGCCCGTGCTGTCGGTGGCCTATTGAATGGGTATGCATTTTTATAACAGTGATTTCACCATCTGCAAATACTGATATAAATTTAGAAACATTGGTGTCATGCAGACAACCGTTGGTGAGCTGGTAACGGTAAAAGAACACCAAGGACGTGCGTTCTCCATCATTCCTGCTGTATGGTGCATTGGGTAAGTCTTTTCTATTTAGCTTAAAGTGGCTGGTTTATTGACAACAGATCCATGATCGGTCCTGCTGTTGGTGGTGCCCTTGCAAGACCAACAAAGTTTTATCCGCGCATATTTCCTCCTGGTAGCATCTGGGACAAGTACCCTTATCTTCTTCCCAACTTGTTCAGTGCTGTTGCTGTTGTCATTGGTGTCATTGTGGGACTTCTTTTCCTCGAAGAGACACATCCTCTTAAAAAGAACGAACCTGATTATGGTCTTGAAATTGGGCAGAAAATCTTAAACGCAATCCCATGGAGGTCCTCAAAAAAGGAAATACCTGCTGATGGCGAATGCGAGACTCTTTTGGGTGACAGTACGCCTGGCTACAACTCAACCGACACCACTCCCCGACTGGAATCTCCAGCTTATGAGAGCCCCCCAGAGATTCTCTTACTAGAGGAGGCGGATGGGAGGAATAAAACGTTTACAGCCTTTACGAAGCCAATCATACTGAATACCATATCGTTTGGTATCCTTGCCTTGTAAGCCTCTTTTACTTTTTGTGTGGTGGAATAAAGAACTAATATGTATAGCCATACGATGACATTTGATCAAATCATGCCGGTTTTCCTGAGCACCGCACCGCCAGAGCCTGGATCGACGCATCTTCCCCTCAAATTCAGTGGCGGTTTCGGTTTCAGTAGCCAAACAATCGGTTTCATCATGGCTGCCCAGGGCTTTTACTCTCTCGTTGCGAATACGTTTATCGTTCCGACCGCTATTAACCGGTTTGGCCCATTGCGTCTGTTCAGAATGGTAGCCATTCCTTACTTTAGTCTCTACTTGGTGGCGCCTTACCTCGTGCTTTTACCAGAAACCATCCAATCGTTCTTTGTCGCTTTCATCATTGTTTGGAAGTGCAGCTTTGCTACTGTATCATACCCCAGCAATGCACTTCTGATGCTACGGATGACAACGGATCCATTATCACTTGGAACAGTTAATGGAGTTTCCGCGTCAGTAGCCAGTCTATGCCGCTCTTTTGGACCCATTGTCTCGGGCTATCTATTTTCAGTTGGTCAAAAGACGGGGTATTCCACTTTGCCATGGTGGTGCGGAGGTGTAGTAGCTGCTATAGGGGGTGTTTTGTCGCTGTATTTGACGATACCCGCAGAGCATACGATGCAAGAAAAGGACGATGAGGCTGAACCTCTTTTACAACCTCTGAATGAAGAGTAGTGTTTTTCTTGACTTTCTCTTTATTTCAAAAAAAAAGGCATGTTTACATTGGGCGATGAAAGGCGTTTGGAGTGGTGAACTTTCAAGTTTCTTTTACACTTTATCTTGGCGCTATATGAGGTGGTATTTTTCATTTTAATGTGATGAAGGTTTTATATTTCTAGTGTTCAATAACTTGAATAAGGCCGCCTCGGTGGCCATCGTAGCTTCGTTCTTCTTCAACGACAATATCTGATGTATGTGCTGTATTGCTAGTGTCCATGGATGGCGATAGCACAGAGATCTGGTGGGTCTCGTGATAAAGTTCTTTATCCTGGTGTTTATGAGACCGATTTCGATGGTGTTTTCCATGTTTTCCATGTTTCCCGTGCTTTTCATGACGGGTATGCTTGTATTCATCTCGATGCTCATGCGTGTGTGTCGTCTGCTGCTGTCGCCACCGCACAAAGACGTCGGGGTTGTTGGACGAAAACACGTACAAAAACGTAACCAAGGCAAGGTAGCCAACACACGACCCAAGAATAATGCCAACAACGGCACCCGGGGACAGCCCTGAAGGCTCTGAGCCATAGCCCAATGGAATAAAGGACGAGCTCACGCCCGTACGCGGAAGGACGGGCATTTTTTCTTTTGCTTTTTTTCTTTGATGGCGATAAGAAAGGACTCGAGCAAACCCGAATGGAATTGTGCAACGAGTGGCTGGGAAGTGACGCCGCTCTTCGCCGCTAGAGAAAGCGGTAAGATCCCTGCCGAAGCGAAATGATTGACAAGCTCTGGGATCGAACCGGTGCTCTAAGTTAAACCTCGAAGAAGGTGACGTCATATTAGTAACTTTGACTTTGACAGGTCCCTAATAAGGAGTAAGAGGTCAGTATGCACCATAGGGAAATTTGATAGGCTGGGATCGGCCCCGTCCACTCATCTCTTGCTTTGAGGCTTTGCACATCTTATGCCAATATAAACCAAACATGTTCCTAAAACCTTTTTTAAACCATACTTGTACTCCTCCTAAATACAATATGGAAAGCTACTACAATTTGTTCCTAGTGAAAACCATCGAGAAGTTTCCACTAGAGGAAAACGACGTTCCTTACAATAGATATGCGTTTGAATTGGAAAATGCCAACGAGAAATTGTCTCAGGAAACTGTTCGCTTTCAATTGGAAGATGGAAAGACTGTTGAAAGGAAAGGGCGTCTTGATGCTGATTGCAGAATGCCAACAAAATCACTAGTTTTTTTAGGCCAAGCTTTTGACCGAGACATTCCATTTATACGGGATGTCTTTTCAAGTCTAGAGATTCCTCAACATGTTCAGACTGACACCGAAAGCGAAGATATCAATGTTCTTATAGCTAGACAGTCTCTAGAGTTCAAAGAATGGGTGACCACAGCTGTCTACAGGCTTAACAGGGTCAAGGGAATTATAATGAGACCTTATGAATTTGACAAAATTCTTCGAAAAATGGCCACATTTGAGCTCTTGCTGACGAGATCATCGGCTGGTCCTATGCCATCAGGAAATTCCAAGAAGGACTCGTATGCCTTTGAAATTGTAAACTCTGATTGTAGAGATACTCTTAGAGGCGTCCGGCTAGAGGTTGGAGAAAACCAAATGTGTATCCTAAGCAAGGACATGAGGATGAATACGAGCATGCACTCTCTGTTTTTGGGCACAATTGAAGAACAAAATGTAAAGGCAGTTATGGATGTCATCCAGGCTCTTGAAGTGCCCCACGAAAATGGTAAAACGTCTTCATGTGTCAGTCAGGAATGGTGCAAGAAAGTCCTCGAAGCTTTACCAGAGTATCCCATCATTGGGCTGAGAGAGACTACATTTGAAGAAGCCTTTCTACGCCTTGATACATTCACCTCCTGTTATACCCGCATTGCGACGAGGCAACTTATCAACTATGACGAAAATATCACAAAGGCGCTTGAAGACATGAACGCTGTGATTATAAACATTTATGACCTAGGCATTCATCATGCTAAGAGTGAAAGCCATAAGGAGATGTATGACCTTTTTTTGAACATCAAATCGTCATTGGAAGTAGCAAAATGCATTTTGGAGAAGAATCCTACCGTTCTAGCAGAAGAAATTACATGCCCCAACATTGTGAACGTGGATGAAACAAGATTTAGTGATGTAAATTTTTATGCCAAGAAATACTCTACCATGGTTACCGAGATGTTGATGAATATAGATGCTGCAGAGACTTCCAAGGGGAAGATTAGAAATTGGATTGACCATCATAGCCATTCCCACCATCACTAAATAGCATTGGGTACCTACTATTGAATAGAGAGTCCCCGAGGTTGGAAAGAGACAAATAAGTGGTCAGATAATGAAATTTTGGCTGCTATAATACAGGATGGAAAAATCTTTTTTGTGATATTTCTGTCGTGAGGTTTACTATTTGGAACAATTTCATTTGCTTATGGCTTATCAATGTGTCGTTCATCTTTTACATGCATCATTCTGAAGTGAGCTCTTTTCGTGATTAAAGATTATGTACATGCTCCTATTGGAAACAAAAAGACTGGAAATGCCCCCATTACATAGGTACGTTTGGTTGCAAAAAGGGTCTCCACAAAATTCCCATGGACTGACCCGTAATGGAGTCTTGTCATAAGAGTATACATATATGTAGAAGAGATCATACAAGGCAACGATATCTGATACGTATTGAAAAAAGTAAGCAGAGAATTGATTGGCTAAATTCATTCATTCGTATCTTCCAAAAATGCATGGGGAGAGTAAGAGCACTGTCATCATATCGTCATGCCCGTAGATATAAATGTCTAGGTCTGCTCTGCTATCTTTAGAGCAAGCTCTACCTCTATTCGTTTCAAATAAATTACATTATGAGTGACCTCTACTACAATATTTACTTTTCCCAAACGATCGAGAAAGAAGGAACTTTCCAATATGCGTTAGAATTAGTAAACGCCGATGACAGATTATCTCACGAGACCGTTCACTTTCAACTTGAAAATGGAATGACTATCCAGAAAAATGGTTTTCTTGGTGCTGAAAGTAGCATGCCAACAAAGGCCCTACTCTTTTTATCTATGGCATCTAGAACAGACGCAGAAAATATGAAACGCACATTATTAGGCATAAAAATGTCTCCTAAAAAACTTACAGACATTCAATCACTAAAGCGTGAACGCAATAAGTGGATAGGGCTTGTTATTTCCGAGCTTTCCTATTGGAAAATCACCTTTATGCCACGTGATTTAAATACCATAGATGAGGAAATGAGCACTTTTTACTTATTAATGACAAAAACCTCAACTTGTCCTCTGCCAGCCAAAGCATCCAAATGCGATACATATTCATTTGAAATTGTAAGCTCCGATTTAAAGGCAAATCTCAATGGTGTTCGTTTAAGAATTGATGAAAACAAAAACTGTACTCTTAGTAAAGACATGCATATGAGCCTTCATAAGCATTCGATATTTTTGGGTACTATTCAAGACGAAAACGTGGGGAAAATTATAAATTCCATCAAGAATTTAAAGATACCAGATGAAAAAAATGATATCCAAAGCTCTATAAACGAAAGGTGGAGCAAAAAGATCCTGAAAAAATTGCCGGAGTATCCCATTGAAAATTATAAGAATATTTCTTTCGATGTCGCCTCCAAACGCCTTTGTACATTTGTCTCTATGTTTACTCGTGTTCCTAATAACAGTATCTTTAACTACAACGAAGAAATCAACAAAAAATTGGATGAAATTGATGCCGTTCTTCTCCGTATTAATGACCTAGGTATCAAAAAAGCCGAACATAGTGCCTCACATGAGAAAGAATATGTCATATTTCTTGATGTCAAGTCAATCCTGCTTCAAGCACGGAAAATAGTTGAAAATCCGGCACTTAATATTCCAGCTCAAGAGATTGCATGTCCTAGAAACGGAAGCTCTTATAGTTTCGAAAAAGTTGATTCCCATTATAAAGAATACGAGCATAAAATTAAAGAAATGCTGGAAAAAATGGCGATTGCGGAGAGGTCTCGGGGAAAGCTGGTGAACGAAGTCCGAAAAGGTGTAGAAGCTGCACAAAACTACGGTGAAGAGGTTATAAAATCGGCCCAAAAGTATTCACCCCATGGGCATACACACCTCTGGCATAGACACCATGGAGATAGATCATCGACATTGTCTCATCGGAATTAGTAACCCCACCCGGAAGTGAAAAAAGGAGTGTAACGGTGTTATTCATTACTTTGAATAACATACCAATAATAACGCCTATCTTATCTACCATACCTCTTCCCTATCCTACCCTTTTTAGGTACCTTGTAGTGGCAGTCTTTTTTTTTAACTTTTTAGATATATAACGTATGAAAACAATTTTTCCCCTTTATTACTGATTTTGTGGATAATCGCCGCCTATAAAGGTATGCGGATTATATTTCGGGCCACGTCCCACATCTTCACTACTCCTGAATTTTTCAACACCCTTGAGAGTCTAGACGAGAACTATAAGCGTGTCGTCAGTACAGGAGGTGGAAATATGACTGGTGGGAATCGGCATAGTCACCTAGTCTTCCAGCCAGGATAAAAATCAGAGCATCACTCGATTTAGCTTAAGAATGCATATTATGTCCCGGATTTTTTCGTGCAAAGTGGTCTCATTCAGCAAACGCGAGCAGGAAGGCTACCTCTAGGACTCAAAAGCCTCCTAAATAATCCTCAAAAATGAGCCTGTTGCTAATGTATTGAAAGAACAACATCTTTACATCATTGACGCCACCAAGAATAGCGCGGATGTTAGGCATAGTATCGATCGTTTAGTGAGCATGTTTTTTTTTTCAGGCTCGGGGCATACTGACAATGCTGCCGAAGACACTTATGGCAAAATAATCATATTATTATGATGGATCAATCAGCCATAAAAAGTAAAGCGAGCAGTTATTATTGGTGGTAATCAAGTTGCCACAAAAGGCATCCAGCGTGGCTTGCTAATATGGTAAATCTATATTATTTATATGGCCCGATAGGAATTCATACCTCTTTTATTCTATAGCCACCGGTATGCGGTAGGATGGAGGGTTTTATCTCACAAGTATATGAGGACTGTATCCTATGCGGGTATATGAGCAGTCTCATGTTCCGGACATATTTTGTTCTGAATGTATTCTGTGTGAGCCTTTTCAAAATGGGTGCATACTACTATCTTATTCTCACTCAAAGATACTCCGAAAAAGACTCATGCTATAACAAATATGCCTTTCCTATCGTGAGCGATAGCGCAAAGCATCATTATGTTCCTGTTCGCTTTGAGGTTGTAGACAGTAATGTCATGGAGAGAAAAGGTACTATAGATACTAATTCAGGTTAATGCAAAGTGTAAAGGTTCCGCGTTCAAGTAGTGAAAAAGGCCGAAAACAGCCAATGACTAGATGTGAAATGTGGATTATGGACGTCCTCCGGGAACTTCGTGATGCACATATTCCAGTCAAATCTTACACAATCGACAAAATTTGGCAGAAAATGAGCGTCTTTAGCCTCCTTTTGACAAGAACTTCGAGCGGGTTCTTGCCGACAGGAGGTTCTGTCACAGACACGTATGCCTTTGAGATTGTGAATCGCAATGCAAAGCGTACTCTCAGGGGTATTCGACTAGAGGCTGGAAACGACATCTGTGACGAATGCACAGCTAGCAAGGATATGAAGATGGATATCCGCATGCATTCTTTGTTTCTTGTTACCATTGGAGAAGGCAATGTCAAAAAAGTCGTTGATATGATCAAAGCATGCTATGTACCACATGTTGGGAGTATTGTTGACTGAAGACAGCTTTCTTTCATCAAAAGTTTTCGGTGGTGCCAAGAGGTCCTGAAATTGTTGTCTCCCTATACAGCGCCTTCTAGCTACTACAAAACTTTACAAGCCAAAGAAATTGACACGCTGCGAGGCACTTTTGCGTCTAGTTTTACGGGGTCCCCGACTTGAGAGTAGGGGAGCATTACAACCAGATCTGCAAAGCTCTAGAAAAATGAAAACTGTAGTTGAAGGTGTAAAGAGAATAGGCGAACGAAAAGCCGAAAATTATCACCAAGAGAAGTATATCAAGTTTGTGGCCACTAAATTATCACTGCAAACGGCTCTTGAGACCCTCAAGATACTGAAAAAAGATAAAATCAACTACAGAGTCCCGGCCCGTTTCATTTCAGACTGCGATTCGCCAGACAGTACTAATACAAGAGTTTACGAGGATATTGATTCCTATACTGAGGAATACTATACTACCATAAAATCCATAGTAAAAGAAGCTTAGAGTAGACTTGTGGATGGGAATTACAAATATGTAAGCCATAATATGCGGGTCCCCTAATAACCCTCGTTCTTGTACATACCATGCCAAAAATTTTATCCAATGGTCATTTGCCTTTTTTTACTAGTCTACTGAACTCGCATGTAGTTACGTGAGGTTACCATTCTTCTATTTTGAATGTATCCGTCGTATTATTTATCCAGGACTGCCCACTGAATTCCATGGCATGGAAACGGGTCAAACATGGGTATGTACCTACCTAGCCAGTCAATCGATGTGTTTATTTGATATGCATGAGGTATTATAGCCCTGATATGGCTCCGTATATCATCGGGACCTTTCCGCCATGATTCTTCTTGGGGAAAAAGGGATAAGCAATGACTGAAGCAAGAAACAATACCCTAAGGCTTAAAAACTATGCTTATGAAGACAGCAGCCTTCTTGTACATACATGGCCAAATTAACCGCCCAAAAAAAAATCGAATGCAGCGTCATAAAACGAGATCATGTGTCTTCCTGTGATTGGACAACTGAACATGCTCATACTGCATCCTGATCTCTCAGGGCAGGATTAAAAAAAATTTGTAAAAGAGCATGCTTAGAAAAAAAATATCGCACGCACGAGCCATCCATTTTTTTCAAGGAAATAATACCAGCTCTTGCTTTCATGTTTTATTTCTATGACGGTGTCATCATATTTGCACAAAAAAAGAGTGCCTTCTCTAGGAGTGGTAATTTCTCCTTACAATTTCATTTATGGTACAAACATGTAGAAATGTTGGGACATTATCATTTCTAATAGTATTACTGCACGGTAAAGCCCATTTCTTGTTTTTTTATGAGAGAGAATGAGGACATGCAGTGCCCAACCACGCCCTTTTTTCTTTTTTTCTTTTTTTCTTTCTTTCTTCCATCTCATTCTTTATCTTTGTTGCCAGTGACAGTTTAGGAAAGATCACCCTTCTTGAAGAAAATGGCTTTCCCTCAACTCAACCATGCATCCCCATGAAAATGGTGCATGGTTGAGTTGAGGGAAGTGAGTGGTTGTCCACTTTAACCATAAAAAATAAACAAAAAAAGACAAGGTACGATGGATGCATGCACACACCCCGACATTCGGATGGGATTACGCCTTTACAATGGAAACTTCATCTTATCAAGCCAGTTAGCAAAAGCACTTCCTTGAATCTTTGCTAGTTTTCGGTAGGATGTCTCCCACCAAAAAGGAAGGCATTTCCGTAACGACACATTTATCCATACGACCCTATTTTGTCTTTGCTAAATTATAGAACAATAAAAAAGGGATAAAGAAGAACTGCATCTCCACCTGTAAAGGATTTGGGGGCTAGTCATGTCGGAAGAACTCTGTTCCATCATATGCACCAACCCATGCCGACCTTTTGCTACAACTGCTATATTTTATGTGCTTTTTATCTACGGGCTCATTTTTTTTGATGTACATGTCGTACTAAACTCAATTTTTATTCTCACCAAGAAAAAAGACTCCATGGATGTGTTTCATGGGCTGAGGTACCTTGTCGAATGTGCAATGGTGGCCAAGTAGATTAAATTGGACAGACGTAACGGAAATGTAGCAGAGAAAGGGTCACAGGAGTCCAAATATATTGAGAAACGGAACCATTTGTAGTTTATGCAGGCTTCAACTCCTATCGCCAATGCCTCGGCTCACCTTGTGAGGCATTGTTGAGCTGAAAAAATAGCACACATACAGTCAAAATAGTACAGTTGAAATTTGAGCGCTAGTTTGTTTTGCCCTGGGATTCTGGAAAGCTTCCATGACGGTTCCATAATGCTTCTATAGCACAAAAAGTCGAATTTCACCGAAATGAGCCTCACGTGCGTGACAGAAGAAGAAAAAAGAAAAAGTAAGTAGCGATGTAACCTGTCAAAATAGATGCGGATCCATCCATGCGGCTGCCCAAGAACCCGACAAGCCTTTTATGTTTATATGTATGTAGTTTTTCTCAGCCCGCAAGAAGAAAAAGACGACGAAAAATTGATATTCATACATACGTCATCAAACTAAAAGTTTTCTCTTCCGCCTCGACGAAGTTTTAACGTATCATTGGCAAAGTGGTGAAAAGAATGAGATGTTTTACAAGTTTACGTTTATGTAACTTTAGTAGCTTTCTCCCGGGCTTACCGCCTGGCGAAAAAAAAATGGGGATGTGATTTTTTAAGGCCGCACTTGCCGATGAAGCTAACCGGAACGAGAAGGTAATGGGAGGCAATTGGTTTTACGATGATATGGTAGAAGACGCTTGGAACAATTTGAAACGCTCGCTCTGAACATTATTCAATGCAATTGTAAAATTTTTTATTGTATTTTTTCTCTTTATGATTCTCGTTTGACGAATCAAGAGCAAAAAGTCTGTTTGGAACTTTGGAGCCACAAAAAGGGGCGATGTAACTCCACCTTTTGCCTGTTGTTTTTTGTAGTGTTTCCATAACACTTTCTGGGTCATGAGCAATGACGCAGCCATGATGGAGGTAGCGTGAATTGGGGCTTTTTTATTTCAATTCCAAAATACACATGTTCGTTCTTGGTAGCGAATTGCTTAACGATAATTTTGGGCTTGATGATGCTATGAGAAATATGTAGGAACAAGTCAAGACGAACGAGCTATGCATCGGAAGGCAATATGTTGTCACAGACGCAAACAAAACAAAGTAAAAGAAAAAAGAAAAGTTTTGATGCAGTGTAACATGGTGAAAGGGCCGTTATCTTCTGAAACGCGGAATAAAGCCACGTGTTGGCAGAGCCTTCCCTTGAAGGGAATGAGAAAAAAGACAAACCTTCTAGAAAAGGCTTTCAGGATAAATATGAAACGTCCATACATAAAAAAAGCAGGAGGAAAAAGCAACCATCACCACCACGTACGAACCATTGGGAAAACAGTAGGCAAAAATAAAAATAAAATAAAAAATAAAGAAAGAGCGCCACTTTGGTGGAACAGAGAAGCTTGAGAAATTGCGACGAGAAATAGTATCGGCGTAATCCGATTTGCATGTGTTGAGACGGGGAATCGCAGCCGGTCAAATGCGTGTCATTTGTCGTGATGCAAAGCCAAATGTCCCAGACATTCTAGAAGCACAGAGAAGTTTTTTTGGTAAAAGATGAGAAAAAAAAGATGCACGTTTCGGCATTTGTGGTATCATTCGATATTTCAAGGGGGAATGCCTTTTGGACAGTGAAGTGCTTTCAGCTTACATGGCCGAATGGGAAAGAGAAACGCTCGCGCACATTGCAGCTTTTTTAGGGATTTATTAATGGTATCCTTGAAGCCATGTGCGGATCTGTTTCACAACCTACGGTTTCAAGGTCGTATTGGCTTTTTTGACTCTACGGGGAATGTTGAAGAAAAAACGAAGCGAGACAAGTAGTAAAGAGAGACACGCAAAACTTTTGGATGGGTGCATTTTTCGAGAGAGCTTTTCTGACGGAAACATCGTGTCTCAGACTCTTAGACAGGATGATGCCAGCTTGTTTGCGGTGCGAATTTTTTTTATTTTTATTTTTCTGAATGCATTTGGAATTCTTGATGGGAGGATTTATTTTTATTTTTTATTTTTAAAAATTTGAAAAAGCGAACAGTGAATTTTCCCCCGTGGAATGATTCCCTGGGCAAAGAAAGAATGAAAAAAAAAAAAAATAATGAGAAAGTGAGACACATAATGGTGAATGGTGAATCGGTCTCGCACAATACAAGTACGATGCGATGTACATTTTGGCTAAAAAGACTGTATGTGTACGCAAGAGCAAGTTTTGAAAGTTTTTGAAAAAAACGAGGCTTCGAAAAAATGGGCAAAGTTCCTTGGGGCCACGCTAGAAGGGTCAAAGAAGCTATGCCTCCTTCAAGCGGCCGATTAGCGAGACGACAAATTTTCCATGGAAGAAGTGAACATGAAAAAGTTGACATCTCGCGCGTGCCGTGCGACAAAAAGCTGTGAATGCTTACAAGGGCGGATGTGAATTTTTGTTTCCTTTTTTTTCGTGGAGAGACGCATTAGGATTCAGATGGGCAGTTGGATGTTTAAAGACAAGAGACTGTTATTACAGCTCACAAAGATGTGGCACGGACAGTCCACTGAAAACTGAAAAAAAGGTACCAAACATGTTTCACAGGGCCCGCTTATTGTCTGCCATGTGGGCTCTGTCTTTGGGGTGAGCCCCACTATTACCACGTTTGGACTTTTTCTACCAACGTTCCTTTGTCGCTTTTTTTCTATTTTTTACATTTCTGCACATGTACATTTCGACCATACAGGGGGCGTTACAAGCCTTGGTTTCTTTTTTGGGGGCTTCAAGGCTCACATATCTTTTTTTTTCGCCGTTCTTCTTTGACGCTGAAAGAGTACATATACATAATCAATGCGGCCTGCACCATGGCTTGGTTCTTTTTGTTTCTGTTTGTATGTATATGATGGCAGAGTAAAAAACAAAAAAAACAAACCCAAGCCAAGAAAAAGAAACAAAAAAGTAAAACAGTCACACGAAATCGATTGGAAAAGAAAGCCGGCAAACGACGGACAAAGTATTAAAGACAGCGTGACCCCGTCGAAAGACTGCCATTTTCCCGCCATATGGATGACAAAGCTTGGACGACGGCCAAGAGAACCATTCGAGAAGTGTATCCGCACCGCCGCCCATCCGATAGCACGACGGACACGTCGACAGCCGAGAGAGACGCCAGCGAAGCCGTCCCACGCACGATCCCGGCAGTGAGCCAGCCCGAGCGGAGCACGTCGGCGAGAAAGTACCGGTACAGCCTGCACAAGTCCGTGGAGAAGACAACGACGGCAGCAACAGCAGCAACAGCAGGGAGACACCAGAGAAATCCCTCGTTTGGATCGCCACCAGTGGGATCGACGCCCTTTCCGGCCTTTTCGAAGCGATCGCCGTCGTTGTTTTCCTTTGCAGCAGCTGCTCTCGACCGCACACAGACCGCCTTCAGCCGATCGACAGAGCACCGGCTGCGCACAAGACAGTCCACGAGCCGTCTGTCGATGAGCAGGACAGACACACAGCACCGCGAACGGCCACGAGACCCATCCTTTGCCACGCGATCGCTCCCGGGACGCGAAGAGACCCCGGTGGCACGGCCCGACCCCAGCTCGCCGCCCCTGCCCGCCTTTCCGCCACGGCGACAGCCCAGCACGGCCACAGACCCCGACACAGGCACGCGGCCGCCACGCGCAGAGAGCAAGATGCACCAGACGTCGTCGAGGCTGCTGCGCATGACGGAGGACGACCGGCCGTACACAAAAGACTTCAACGACCTCTTTGCGACACTGATTGTCAGTCTGCTGCCCCTGCGCACGCACCGCGTGCGCCTGACCAAGATTGAGCGCACGTTTCTCTGCGAGGACGCCATCAACAACCTGGGCTCGCTCAAGTTCTCGCAGTCCAACCGCATGCCGGACCCCAAGGACCCCAGCCGCATTGTGACGACGACAACTACCACGACGTTTTCCATGGCCAAGGAGATGGCCCGGCAGATCTGCCAGCTGTTTGTCGACGCCCGGCTGATTGAGTCGGCTGACGGCCGCTTCCAGCAGGTCTTCCAGCTCAAGGGCACCGTGTGGCTGCTGACGCCCAAGGGCATCTCGCTGCTCGACCGCTTCTGTGCCCGCAACGGCATCCAGCACCGCCAATTGCCCGAGCTGGTGGGCCATTCGCCCTCGCAGATCATCATCCTCGAGCGCGACCCCGTCAGCGACCGCATTGTCCAGGACCGCAGCACCATGGACGTCATTTTCCGCCGCTTCATTGGCGTCAACGGCCTCAACATCAAGAACAGCGTTGCTGTTGCCGACGCCGAGTCCCTCAGCGACTACCGCGACGGCGTGCGCGGCGTCAAGATGGCTGCCGAGCGGAAGCTGTCGGGGAAGATCTACCGCGACACCTTCACAGGCCGTGCTGCCTCCGACTGGCTGATGGACTGCTGCACCACCGTCGACCGCGGCGAAGCCTGCACCATAGCCTCGGCCTTTGTCGAGCACGGCCTGGTCGAGGTGGTGCAGCAGGATCGTCTGTTTCAGGCGCCTGTCGCCCTTGCCAGCACGTTCCAGCCCACGCGCAACGCCGTCTACCAGCTGTCAAGCAAGGGGCGCGATCTGATCAACGGAAACCTGGCACGAGGCCGTGTCTCGGAGAGCGAGGCGCCGCGCACCATTGCGCGCGACTCCAACACGCAGAAGCTCGACAAGATCCTGGCCGATGCAGCCCTGCGTCTGCTGTTCCGCGAGAACCTGCGCGAAACCCACTGCGAGGAGAATCTCTCCTTTTACATGGACGTGCGCGACTTTATTGCCGCGTGCCGGCGCGCATTGGCCGACAGCAGCCGCCCAGCCTACCTGGAGGGCCTCAAGGAGAGCATGGCACAGGCCTACGGCATCTACAACGCCTTCTTGGCGCCCGGGTCGCCTTCCGAGCTGAACATTGAGCACCAGCTGCGAAACCAGCTGGCGACGCGCATGACCAAGGCTGCCGTGGGCGAAGAGGCCATTGTCGAGTCGCTACGCGACGTCATCCACCTGTTTGAGGACGCCCAGAACGCCGTCTTCAAGCTCATGGCCAGTGATTCCGTGCCCAAGTTCCTCCGCCACCCAAAGTACGAGACGACCCTGGAAAACTACGACTTCGAAGCCATCATTGTCGGCAACCGGCCAGAGCGCAGTCGAAGCCAATCGGTCCGCAACTAGTCCTTCCCGTCCAATTTTCTTTTGTTGTACATTTCCCTCTTTTTTGCATTTTTTTTGTTTTTTTTTGTTACGAATGGGCACATAAAAAAAGGAGTTGGGAAAGGGTCATGGTCCATGGGAAATACCCCCGTTTATTTAATGGTACTACATCTAATACATACAATCATGCAAAACTTTCAAAATGGTTTAAAAAAGAGTCAATTATAGATTGATCAGTTCTAGGTCCGAGAAATCGGGTGGTGCTCGTTCGTAGACAACGCGCAGCTTGTCGTCCAGTGCAGTGCCCTTATTGCTAATGGAAATGTAGCGGCTGTAATTGCCCGTGTGCCGAATTTCATCATTGCTCACACCCAGCCCATCCCGCGGGATCCATATAGTCGGCTGTCGCGCTCGGAGGGCGCTGTGCTTAAAAGCTTCCTGCACGAGCTTTTCGCGCTCCTCCGGCGAGAAGTCCTCAATTTCATCATTGAATTTCCCATACAGCGCCTCCCCCATCGCCTGCGCCTCCAAGTCCCGCTGTCTGCGGCCCTTGCCGAAATCCTCTGCATTGGACATGGTCTGCATCTGTATATCGCCCATGCGTAGCGTCGTGGCCTCGTCCGCCTCGGGAATGATCCCCATTCGCGCATCCTGCTCGCGTTGGAAGATTTGGTCACGAATGACGGCCTCGTCCTCAAATGTAATAGGCAAATACCGCAAAAGAGGCCCAAACGATGAGTTTAGCAACACCTGGAATAGGAGCGTAAGTGCCAAAACGACAATCATAATGATGGCTTGCGGTGCGCAGGCCACATTCCCCTGGTCATCTTCCACGAGGAAGAAGAGGCCAATGAGACAAAGCTCCATAAAGTAGAGACCCGTAAAGGTTTGATTGATGGCCCGTGGATACAAAACACCCCCCGTGTCCATGCGGAACCGCGTCACATACACCATGTTGTACCGAAAAGCCACCCACAGGAGTGCAAACGTGATAATAGCAAATATAGAAATAAAAGGCGCAACAATGCAATAGATGAGGGCAATGCAGGCAAAGTTGGTGTACACTGGGAAAAACGTGCCCCATGCGATGGTCGGGAGCGTTGTCTGGCGCTTCCACTTGCTGCGTGCCGTGTCATCAAACAGCCGTGCCATGACATACCACACAAGCAGCACACTAATCTGCAAGAGCGTGCCCGAGCTCGTTGACATCGCCTGTAGAATCATGTAGCTGAAAAAGTAATTGGCCGCCTTTGGTAGGTTCTTTGCTAGTATGTTTGGAACACTCTGCACATTCGTCACCGTCGCCTGCAGCGTTGTAATGGCACCACTGGCAATCGACACCACAAGAAACACTTGCACAAACAAGAAGAAAAAGTAATACTGTTGCACATACTCGGTCCTCTGTGCACCTGTCTTGGAACCCTGAAAAGTGGCTAGGAAATTTAAAATAATGGGCACAAACATGAGGAGAATAGCCAGCAAAAGCGCAGGAAGAACACCAGCTACGGCCTTAGCGATGCTGTACGTCGTTTGGTTATCCTTCAAAAAGCTAAGCCACGAATACGTATGAATGAGGGAATCAATCTGCGAAAGCGAGGACGAAAAGGCCACCGGAAACGCCCATAAAATGGTCATGCCAAACACGACGGCAAACACGATGCCTGTTCGGAGCCACTCACTCCACCACGATATGGCCATATTGTCCCAAATCACATCTGATGGCGATATCTCCACCATCCGGGGCGACATTTGCCGAGGAATATGATGTGACACACTCTGGCACGCCATATGCGCGGCGCTTTGGTTGTGGAATTGAATAAAGGCAGACTTCATTTTGGGGTGCTTGGCATGGTCCTTTTGGTCCTTCTCAATCTCCAAATTCAACCGAGCAAGCTCTTTTCGGAAATAATAAATCGAGTCGACCTTTTTATTCACCAATGGAATACCCGGAAGCCATCTTGGTGTCCACGTAAACAGTGGAATACGATATGTCGGTCGATCCGACTTTTTGAGCCATTTTGTCCATTCTGCCTGGCTTTCCTCGGCGTCATCGCCAATATAGTCTTCCTTTGCTGCACTTTCGTACTCCGCACCGTCCTCATCACCATAAAAAAAAGATTTTATGTTTTCCCAGAGAGTCTTTGTCACCTTTTCCTCCTCGCTTATGGCTTCATACCCCTGCGGAATGGGCGAAGCATAGGCCCCCGTCGGAGGTTTCCAAAACTCGTACCATTTGCTCTTCTCTGTGATAATGGCATTTCCCCAGTCGGTAATCTCTCTTGTCGTATTGCCAGCGCCTCTTGTCCCCTCCTTATTGGGGAGCTCGTCGTGCTGTTCTTCCTCTCGAGAAGGGCCCACGGAAAGATGCGTTTGACTTCGGCGGTCGTCCTCTGAAACAAACTGGAATCCACCATTGTTCTTTACATTTTCCTGCACCTTTAGGTGTGCTTTTCCTACCGCACTGACGCTGCCAACGATCCCTTTGCTGACAGCCGCGATGCCACTCTTAAAGCCTCCAAGTGATCGATTTAAGCTTCGTTGTGATCCATCACTGCTTGAACGGCTCCTTGTGGATCTATCTTCATCAATCCGATCCATGTCGGACGAGCGGTGCAGAACATGGGCAATATTTTCAATGTTATGCTCGCCGCTAGTTATACCGTCCGAGAGTTCCATTGCCCCCACTGGTTTTAGGTCCTTTCTGCCTTCCGTTTTTTGGCATTTCTTTTTCTGCATCTTGCGATGGTTCTTGTTGGCCATTCTGATCAATGTAGATTCGTCTTCTTCCAGCTGAAGGTGTATAAAATCTCGATCGCGAATTTTATCGAGCAATTTGGTGTAATCTCGCGTGAGCCATATGTTCTTGATGCCGCCTGGGAATACGTCAAAGAGGCCTCGGAGGGCCGTTTCTGTAAGCCACTTGTCTGGAATACCACTCACTAAAACAGTATTTGATGAAGCACGCAAACGATGCTCGGCGCTGGTCAGGTAGTCCTGGCGGACTTTGATGTAAATCCGAAGCTCAGAATAAAAGACAAAACACACCCATACCACCACACACACAGCGAGTCCTAAATGTGCCCAGTGTCTGTTGGCATTCACAGGTTTGATGTTTCCCCAGGCTATCGTGTCAAGTCCCATAGGAACGGTAGTACTGCTCGTGTCATTTTTCTTACTTGTGCTAGTCGAGCCAGCAAATGACTGGCCAAGTCCATCAATATAGTTCATTGGCACAAGAATAGGCAGGACCACAAGGGCTATGGGTATAAAAATTACCAGCATAGTCTGTAGGTATCGTAGAAAAAAGTAGGCGTCGAGGCCACATTTCTTGATGACAACCTGCCCGGGGATCTTCCAAAGAGATATAAACATCTTCCAAACACTAAGAGGCGGTGCTTCTGTTCTCTCTCGTTCTGGGACCATAAATGTTCGCGGTTTACTAGACATTAGCAACATAAAGACAGAATCATACTATAAAGCCAACGTACAAGATTCGAATCAGCCGATTCCTCAAAAGAATGAATAGACCTACTTGCACCACAAAGATCACCAAGGACGTCGACAGGGCTGTCAAAAAGGCTGTGACGCTGATGCCAGAGGAAGACTGTGCAGTGCCACTGCCGGCGTCAGTGGCAGATGTTGCAGATGACCTAGGGACATGGATATTTACTTCCATCTTGTCTGTGATTTTTATATAGGTTCACAAATAAAAATAATCGAAGAAATATATACTGCGTAAAGATGTCTTGTAAAAAACGTTCGCCTAGCGTGAAGCCTCCATGGAAAGAAACCAAAAAAATATAGTCAGCACAGGAATATAAATGTTAGAAGGGGTAAAAAGAAAGGAATGTCAGTTTCAGTTGTGGCTTTCTTATAGGGCACACGTCGTGTTTGAGCCAGTTGTTTCACGAGCTTAGCTGGTAGAGTAAAAGAAGGAGGCCCCAAGGATGGATTCGCGCACGTCAAACTGTGATACGTATGCGGGCTACCACGCCTTTATCTATGAATTGTCTCCAATCTTTATTTTAATGGGCTTGTAGAGATGCAGGCCGTTTCTTTCTTGCGACAAAAGCGTGTTTTGCGATATAAATAAATAGAAACGTAAAAAAAGAGTAAAGAAAGACAGACAAAAAGAAGGAAGTTTGTTAGGACAAAGAAGAAACAATCATATTCTTATGCAGGCCTATAATACGTGACAGGTGCCCTTGTTGATGGCAAGAAAAATATAAGAATTAAAAATCAAATACGACATTAATCGTCAGGCACGATGCAGTTCGCTAATGGTGTCGTCGTGTTGAAGAAACGCACGCAGTGCAGACACAGCAAATACCCCCTCAAGGGCGGATTACCCTTTGAGTCCTTTTTCACCTCTTTCTTCATCCTGATTTTTTCATTTTTTTTTTTCATTTTCGCGTCGTGATTTTGAAACAGCAATCGACTGGCTGTACGCCGCCCGAATTAAAGTGGGTCGGCGCATCCCGTCACTTCACCAAGGAAGACGGCGGCGAAATTCACAGCCAAAAAAAAAAGTAGTATGATCACATAATTCCCAATAGTAATCGCCTTGGCAGGTTGGATTTGTTGGATCCTTATGGCCAAAGAAACTCATCCAATGCCATATGGTGGTATTTTCTTACGGAGAATGCAGCCGTGAGGAAGAACCATTGCCCAATAAATTTCCGTAATATTATAGAAATGTGTATGTATAGTAAGGCAAGCCAGGAGACGTTAAATAAAAAAGTAGGGGATTCTAGTTGATGACACGACATATAGTCAGCTTCAATTATGTTGTCTTTTACTGGACTGTAGACACCGCTACGTTTTGGCGGGCCATCATCATGAAAAGCAACTTAAAGTAAAAAAATATGGTAATAATACATTACTATTGCAGATGCATCAACCTTGCAGAGTCACCATCTAAAACAGACAGTCGAGACAGAGGCAACAAGCCGCCGCACTCAACATGCCGGCACAGCAACCAGCACCCGAGTCGCCTTGGCCTCTCGGGGGGTAGCCCGGCCCGTAGCCCTGATTGTATTGGCCATAGTAGCCCTGATTGTATCCCTGCGGATACTGTCGTTGCTCATACATGGCCTGTTGGTAATAGCTCTGATTCGCGCCGTTATATTGTCCTTGCATGCCCATGGGCTGCTGGGACTGGTATTGGTTGTAGCCAGGGTTATTATTGTACTGGTCATACTGACCGCCTCCAGCATAAGATGCTTGTGGCTGCGCAATACCACCAGAGACCTGGTTTCCATATGCAGGCGGAGCATCGTGTTTTCCCATGTTTTCTCGAGTCAATCAAAATTTCCCCAAAATTTGTTGTAGAGGACAGCGAGCGGTTTTGGGGCTGTGCCTTGAGAAATGGATGATGACAAACCGTGGCCATTTTCTCCTTGCCTCACTGATGTGGATGTTTGCCCATTTCAAGAGTAGTACATTGTATGATACCTTTGTGAGGGTGTACCTGTTTTTACTTGTGTCACAGCTGTTTACAGACTCGAATGCAAGCGTATATGATAAGAAGGGTTCTTTTTTATTGAAGTGATGCTACGGGTCAAGATATATGGCCCGAGATGGAAACAGTCGTGATCCTGGCTTCAAAAAGCATCTCTTGGCAGAAGCATAGATAAGGTACACCCCAGTATGTACAAGGTATGACATCAAGCGTCACTCCCAGCTGCCAAAAAATGGAGCTTGTCTCGGCTGTGAGGCGATCATAAAAGCGGTGTGTGATGGCATTAATTTTGTGGCCAGAGTAGTCAGGCAGCATTCAAAAGTTACTCACAAACCGTGTTCTCTTAGTAAGCGGATCTATGGAAGGGCATCCAAGTACCTACCTACCTACCTACTAAAATACAGCACATACGCATGTAATATATGGTTTAGTTCTTTTTATTGTAGACATATATCTGTAGCATTAGAGACAAATGTGCAGGATTCAATGTCAAACCGCTTAAAATATTTCCCGGCTTGGGTCATAAGACCTAGAAACATGGCAGTGTCAGGAGACGTCACTCGTCTCATCTCGTTCTCTGTAGACACAACGGACTGCATCGACTTTGAGACAGCCACGTAGGAATTCTCTCTATTTTCCTCCTCAAGGCTTTTCTCAGAGAAAATACATACACGCACTATGCAAATCTCATTTATCATCATGTGTCGAAAAACATCGCCAACTTTGTATTTTGGTTGAATTAGCCTGGTTGGTGAAATCGTGTCTTCCTTTGTCAGGTGGTCATCATGCCTGACTTCTTTGATAACCTCCCCAAGGCGCTCACACAGAGGTAAGACATACTTTTCCACAAAATACACATCGTTCCTAAATGTCGACTTGAAGTGTACAATAAAATTATCCAAATAGACCTCCCAAGATGGATCTTCTGGGCTTGAAAATAAAATTTTTGCCAAATGACAGCCAAACTGCAAGGATTCCAAGCTCGCTACATGGTTTTCACCAAAAAGAAGAGCATGCGGGCTACGGTTACCCTCCATGTGGTTCCCAGTCAAGTTGTAAAGACAACTTCCAACGGAAACGACCCCCTTTACAGAGCAATCAAATATAACTTGTTCAGTCGTAGCTGGGATAAGGCCACCTTTAGCTTGCATTTCTTCGATATCTTCAATATCCATTATACTCTGCAAAAAACCTTCTCGGGAATGGAACTCAACCTTTTGCTTGGCTGTAAGGAACAAGCATTCAGCATTGTCTTTCAAGGAACCAATAGGACCCTCGTCATGAAAAGCATCCAAAGAACACGAATTAGGTTCGTCAATGGTCTTTCCAGGCGGTGCAAGAAAGACGGCAGCCACTGTGTTTTTCCCCTGAATACAGTAGGCAGGCAGTCCAAGGCGTCGAGACAACATAACAACAATGACATGGCATATATGCCACTGGAAATGCATCTGTGCCCGCCTATACTTGAAATAATGATGGACGAGACAGTGCACATTGGAGGACACCGGTGAGCAAAAAAGGCGAAGTCGGTTTGTGCAGTATCGTACAATCGCCGCGGCTTTTTCTCGGATTGACATGTCCTCAAATGATGGCGACTGTTGGAGGAACTCTTTTGTTTTGTTTCTCAAATCCATGTCTAGGGCATCCTCGCGAAGCGCATAGTCGGAGGAGGCAAAAAAATCAAAAGCAATCATCGCATCTTCCATCGAATTACTTGTTTTTTGCTGACGAATCTTTAGCCAGTGCTGAATGGCCACTTCTCTATTCATCAAGCGTATGCACTCTTCGGCATAATACCGGCGACTCAGGATATCTGGTGGATAATCGGTAAATCTAGTAAATTTCGAATCAATATATTCTTGAACAGTGCACAACTTTTTCATCTTTAACCGCAGATACTCCCTAGCTTCGAATCCATACGAACATACTTTATGTATATTCCTCATGCGTCCGTTCTTTTTGTTGATAATCTCTTCCATGAGCTGATCAAGCTCTGCGTGTTTCTTCCGTCTACTAAGCCAAACGTCTCGCCATGGCAGAGTTTCCCCCGCGGCTAGCGACGAAGAGTGCTCCTCAGAGTGAAATTCAAACTGATCTAGCAAGAGAGCGCGCCATAATGAATTTTGACCAGCAATGTCACGGAAATATCTTGACGCTCCATACACGCTGTTAACATCATCAAGAGGTAGCCTTATGAAGATGTTTACCCAAATTTCTGCGGGGATGTTTCCAAAAACCACTCGGGCCATTCTTGGTGAGTCCAACAAGAGGGAGAAGGCTACCTTTGGAACAAAAGGCTACGATGCTATCAATGAAAAACGCCTTGAGTGTTTTAGCTGAAGGTGTGTCCCACTTTTATATCTCGATTTCGTTAAGTTGTCTTTAGCACAATCTGGATCCACCCTTCACAACCTTCACTAATCAAGATTTGGGCTCTCATGTGAAGTTTAACATTTTCAGGCAGTTTTCCTATTGTTTTGCGTTTTGTATTTTCCGGGCTTTAAATCAAATACTATCCACGGAGAAAGACAAAAGGAACCCTTGTAATTTCAACCCATGATGAGTTGCTGCCACCTATTGCCCTTGAAATTGTAAGGTAATGGTTCAATGGGTAGGATTATATTTGAAGCCACCTCAATGCCGTAAGCTATGTCCACGTGATTGACCAAGTGCTACAAGGTACATATGAGCCACTGACAATGCATGTTGTGGAAGAATGATCCCCCGTCTTTTGACAGCTTGGGGAATATGAACGGCAGGCGGTGTCAAGAAGCAGACCGCTGTAGGATATTTTTTGGTCATGCGGCAGAGGGCCTTTTTCCCCTTCCTCTGCATCCAGCCAGTCACTCCCACACGAATCGAGCGTTTCTTTGAAAGTCTTGTCTCATCATCATTTCCCGCCTTTTCCGTCAAATTTGCCACTCTGTATCGTATCATCGACCATCGTCGTTGTGACTTTCGATGATCATTTGAAATAAGCTTATCATGGGTTATTTAAATGGGTTCATCATTTCTTTGAGTTGCTCTGTAGTCCATTTCTAGAAAACGTATTTTCACATTTAAACTACACACATCAAATGACTTGCTCTACATGCCCGAGCTAATTAGCACTTAATTTTTAAGTTCAAGTGCACGCACGTGGCGTCGTGAAAAGGGATCTGTGCATCCTATCCATGGGCTTTTCTTATCAGCAGGATGCGTGCTTCCTCCAATATCCCTCGCAAAGGGCGCATAGAATCGTAAAATGTACACGATGGCATCTACAATTTTTTTACCAAAACAAAATATTTTACGTCCCAAAAACGACTTTCTAAAGATATGCACCAATGTATGTAGTGCCCTTTGAAGACATTCTCTTCGACATCTTCCTAAAAATCCATGTACATACACTAAATTCTGATGCATTTTAAGATAGAGCTTGAACGGATGCTACGGACTCCGTAATAAAATTGAAGAGAGATGGTTATTTTCGGCATTATTATCCCAAGGGGCTCCGTAACGAAAAATACACACCTTGTGGAGACTGCGTCATTTCTAATCCGACCGGAAACATTTCAAAATTTCACCTTTCGATCACCTAGCTAAAGATTTGTGATGAATCCTTCATGGCCAAGAGCTAGCTAGTAGCTAGCTAGCAATGGCGTCATGTTACCCAATGTGATTACATGCCCCAGGCATGCCATACTATCTTATGAAATTTACGCTTCATCTATTACCTACCTCCTACCTACCGTTTTCTTAGAGGACGAAATAACCAACATGGATATCTACCTAATGATGGTAGGCTATGCCTTGATGAGCTGTTTTTTTGTCAATATGAGATAATGCATGAACATCATCTCTAGCCTCATCTTTTTTTCCTCGCTCCGTTCGTGCAGAAATGGGGGCGACGGGCAGCAAAGCAGCCAATAGAATTGTAGGAAAAAAAAGCCAATCATATGTCCCTTGTAAGTTGAACATGAAAATGAGAAAAAAGCGGATAAAGTTCTACTTTTTATGCCTTTTGCCGATATGTAGAAATGTGGAGGAAAAGGGGAAAAAAGTACGGACGGCAAAAAAGGTGCAAAAAAGCTGGGGTGAATCTTACCAGCTGTTGCTGGTATGTAATATTACTTCGATACCCATACTTATCTACAGGTGTAATACAGGTATAAGCTACCCTTTTTTGAAATTGACGGGAGAAAGCTTGACCGAAACGGAAAAGAGAAGCAAGGACCCGGAATACATTCCAACGGGGCTGTTCGAGGTCAAAGAAATCAAGATAAAGTTTTGCCGTCAAAGTTTTTTACAAGTGGATAAAAATGGCGTCAAGATCTTGCCTTTTCTTTTTTCTTTCTTTTTTTCTTTCTTTTTATACATGCTTTTGTTCAAAAATCTTGGGTCCCTGCTCCGCCGGATTCCGGTGACTTGAAAGATGAATACCGAAACATGTGAATCGAGGCTTTGGGCCATCTTACCAGGGGATGGTATCATACCAGCGCTTTTCTATTTGTGAGGAATATCTGTACGGTAGCATCATTTCCGTTCGATGACCGAAAATCTACGTCCATCTACAACTCTTTGCTCATACATGGAAAACAGCCGACGACCTTATTAGGTTAGGGGATTGAACGGCCACACCTTTTAGCGCGATTTCTCAGCATGGGCCCTTTCACATCATTTCCTATTCTGTTTTGCGTTTCTTTTTGGAATGAAACCATAACGGCATCCTACTACAACAGAGTTGTATCTGGTGATGCACAACATTGTCTGCACCGATTGCAATTGGGTGCAACATGCTTAGCTTCCGTCGGCCTCGACCATCTCTAATAGAGATGTATCTAAATGAGAAAAAAAAGCAAAATGGATTTGTATTACTATGATCCATTATTTTGTCTCCGTTGCAAAAGATGCTATGTATGACTCTCGGCCACCTATAAAGCCACCCTGAATGCCCCCGCCTTTTATCATATATTTCTCTTTTCATCTTCAAAGCTTTTTTTCACTATCCATAAATTAAAATGCTGTCATCTGCTGGCCTCTCAGTCCACCATCCCCTTGTGGATGCCAAAAAGGAAAAGAAGGCATCAAGAGCCACTCACAGCTCAGATAAGGTAGTCGAAGTCCGTCGTCCACCTCCTTTTCAGTATACACCTGTGGGCACGAAGAACGTCAAAATTGGTGACCTTAATACATGTATGTGCTACCATTGGACATAAATTTGACCCATGCTAACATGAAAAAGACGTTGTGGGAAATGCAAAGGCCTCACGATGCATTGTATTGTTATATGATCTCTTTGGTTACAGCACACAAGTATACATGGGTGCCGACCTCTTGGCGGAAAAAACGGGTGCCCTTGTCGTTATCCCCGATCTCCTACGCGGCCATGCAGCTGATATCAATTGTATCCCATTAGACAGCCCAGAAAAGCTGGCTGCTATTCAACAATTCTTTATAGACTACGCTGATCACGACCTCAACACCCAAATTCTCATCAAATGGCGAAAGGCCTTGGGGAAGGCATATCCAAAGGTAGAAAATCACATTGGTGTCTTTGGTCTCTGCTGGGGTGGCAAGATTGCCGTGATGGCTACAAATGCTGGTAACACTGGAAAGGGTCGCAGGTTCACATGCTCTGCTGCCGCACCCCACCCTGTCGGATTCGAATCTTGTGACGCTGCCAACTTGAACATACCTAATCTGCTACTCGCATGCAATGGAACGAGCCTAGAGGTCTATAATAACTACAAAAGATATTTCGATGGCAGAAAGAATGGAAGCGTTGCCTATTCATTTGCAGAGGTGCAGCATGGCTGGATAGCCGGCCTCGCAAATCTCCACGAAGAAAAGACCATACGGCTATACCACGAAGCCTATGGCTTGGCCGCAAATTGGCTCAAGAAGCACGTATAATCTAAAAGGTCTACATGGCTGATGCCTGGTTATGTGTTACGATTTTTTTCATGGCTTTTTCTTAATAAAATTATAGTAGCGTTTATGATAATCACCATCTAATTTTTCAATGTAAAAAATTCCACTATATGTATTTTGCGCCATTTCTTCTACATACGAGCGTCGTACCACAAACTACAACCGCCCAAGAATTCTAATTTCCAGCCAACGAAGTGGGAAATAGCAAAGCGCGGTCATGACAAAGGCCAGCTCGAACCCAATGTCGCCAGTGTGCTTGGCAATCGGACCTGTGTACCATACTTCCGCCATGCCGGGAACAACCAAGCCAAACGACAAAATAGAAGCCCCAAGGGCTGCGAGTCCCGTCGGCAGTTTCTTGGCGTCATTCCATGCAGATTGATCGTACGACGTAAAGTCAAAGCGACGGAACACCAAGAGCTCTTCGATCAGCACAGCTGCAAAACAACCTGCCCAATAGCCAATGATGGCAAGAAAATTCGTAAGACTCTCCTCCCACGACTCGGCAGCCTTGATGGCACACGGAATCATGACGGCAAGCGTGATGATGACGAAAATG